>PVKM010009880.1:5728-36087 GCA_004027735.1 Carollia perspicillata | reverse complement strand
TGTTTTGTTTTCTTTCTTTTTAAAAAAAACATATCAGAAATGCATTTCATCGGTGTTAAACAATTAATCTTACCACGGTGGCTTATTCAAGTCAAAGCCAGACCGACAGATCTGATGCCTCAGAGACCATCAGAAAAGACACCACAATGTAGGAAAGGCCCATTTAAAGTTCATACATTAACATCGTATCTCAACCACTCCATGTATCCAAAAGTACTTTCCCCTTTTATTGTATTTATTGGGGTGATACTGGTTAGAAAGTTATACAGGTTTCAGGCACGCAATTCCACAACACATCATCTGTACGCCAAATTGTGTGTTCATCACCCCAAGTCGGTTCTCCTCCCATCACCATTTATCCCTCGTATACCCGCTCCACATCCTTCCACCCACCTCCCCCTGACAATCACAACACTGTTGTCTGCATCCATGAGCTTTCCTCTCTTTTTCTTTTTTGCTCAATCCCTCCACCCCTCAGCTCCAAACCCCCACCAAAGTTTCTGAAGACATCGGGAATGGGCCAATTGGAAGCTGCCCTTCCCCTTCTATTGTTCCCTACTCTGGGCATTGCAAATAAAACAAGACTTCCCAGGGTCTGCCTTTTATGTCTCAATGCAATCGAACATATATTTGATAAGCATTTTATATTATAGAATACAGTGTAATATCTAATTGAGAAATACAGTATAATATTCATAAGCATAAACTTCAGGGATAGGTAGGCCCTCTCTGCCCTTGGACAAGTTATTTGACCTCTCTAAGTCAATGAGTCATCATTTGTAAAATGAGATTAATAATACCTCACTGCTACAGGACAATTGGAAGGTGAAATTGGATATTGTGTACAAAATGCTCACAGATGTCCGATATTGCAGTCGATGTAGCTGTAATCTTCAACCAAAGGCCACTGTGTGGGCTCCTGCAACATATCCTCTCATGCCTTTCATCCCCCAGTGGCTTTCAGCCATTTTGTTTTGTTTTAATTTTATGTTAATTGTTGTTCAAGTACAGTTTTCTGTCTTTTACTCCTGTCCAAGTCCACCCCCCCAGTGCTCCCCACCTCCCTCCCATTTCCACCCCCCTTAGTTTTTGTCCACGTGTCCTTTATCCTTGTTCCTGTGACCCCTTCCCCTTTTCCCCTGAAATTCCCTCCTCTCTCCCCTCTGGTTACTGTGAGCCTGTTCTCTATTTCATTTCAAATTCATCCTAACATCTGACTTTCCCCATTGCAAAGGGAATTATTTATGCAGACTCTGCCCCTTGGACCTCAGCAGTGCCCGGTAGTGCTGGATGAAGCATCTACTATGTGCAAAGCAACATCTTTGGTATTAATTTTGTAACTAATCAAAAGAATTTTATTTAGTTTTTTTTTTAATACCATTCCACAGTATAAATGAACATCAGAGGGTTTGAATTCTGGCACTTTCACCGACTACTGTGTAATGTTGCACAAAATGATCCCGATTCCTCATATATTATTATATGGGAATACAAACACTTGCTTCTCAAGTTGTTTTTAACAAAATATCTTAGTTAATTTGAGCAATTAAATAAGATAACATTAATAAGTAATGAGCACATACTATGTGCCTATTAACTGATATTTCCTTCCTTCACTTCTATGTGTGTGACTGATATCCTTTTAGTTATTTCTTTAGAACATCTCTTTCAGAGAAACAGACTATTATAAATTCTGTAAGACAGTATGTGAGGGCTTTGTGTATAGCCATTTTCCTCCTACTCTTGCTTTTCAGAATACACCAATTCTCTTTTAATTAATATTTCATCAGATTGTACTCTAAGGTCCAAGAAGGTCTAGGAAGATATGCACAATACAGTAAAGTGACAGCATAATTATTATTAGTTAATTAAAAAAAGGATCTTAATCTTGAGATGACACACAATGTACAATTACTCTTATTATATGAATTTCCCAACATGTGTCATCTTCACTGTTCCTTCTTCATTTTGACTTATACTAGGTCAGTTCCAGATTTTGCTATTATTACAGTTAACACTTTTCAAGGAAAAGTGATCACTATTGATTAATGAATATATCTGATGGCCTTTCAATGCCATACATTTATTAGATTCAGCATGAATGCTTTTAATATGACATCAGTATCTAAAGTTGAAAAAAAGAAACGCCTGCAATTGATTAATACTTATGGCATGCTGGGCATTGTGCCAGGCATTTCACATGTGGTATTTCATTTGGTCTTCATAGAAGCCAACTCCAACCTGGAACTCTAAAGAGAAAAGGATTTTGTCTGGCCAGGTAGCTCAGTTTGTTGGAGCATCATCCCTATATGCCAAGGTTGTGGACTCAATCCCTAGTCAGAGCATATACAAGAATCAACCAATGTATGCATAAGTAGGTGGAAAAACAAATCAATGTTTCTCTCTCCCCTTCTCTCTCCTCCTACTATCCCCAACTCTTTCTCCTCCCCTTCTCTCTGTCTCTCTTAAATCAATAATTTTTTAAAAGGACATAGAAGGGGATTCTGGGAAGTGTCTGGCTTTCCCTCTGTAATACATAGGATATTTTAGAATGGGGTGGCATCTATTCCAATTCAATAACAATCTGTAATAGTCAACCTATTATGAGAAGGAAGTGACACCATTTCTTGGAATCTGACCACTATGAAAAAGAACCTTTTCATAATTAGAACAAAAGCACCTCATGGAAGTAGTGTCTCACTCCCACCCAGTGGATCAGCCATGTGAGAAGATTGATTTCTTCTCTAAAGCAGTTAGACTTGGTCTACAGAGTCAAAAGGGCTGAGGCCTAGACCAGGGATTACAGAGCCCCAAAGTGCTATCTTGGGGCAAGTGCTCAAACTTCCTGCCTACAGGATGTTCTTGTGCTCACCAAAAGTGTGCTGTTTGAGAATCTTGTTCACAGATGTCATGTTTAGCAAAGCATGAATCTCAGAGTGTAATTCTATTCCTGAACATAGGCACTGAAACCTGGGAGGTGCTTTCAGTTTAGTTAGTGGGGAAGCAGATAAGGGAGGAAAGAGTTATAATGCCATAGATCAGTACTAAGACGGGTAAACCCCTGGGGCAATGGGAGCACCCACGTGTACCTGGAGTTACAGACAATATATGACAAGTATCTGTCTCTAAGATGATGCCAGAGAGAAAATCTGAACCCAGTAATTCAGGTCTTAGGCGCACGATTGCTAAAAGGGCATCAGAATTTTGATCTTCCTGGCTGAAGGGTGATGAGATGACAGGACAGTGCAGGCAAAGAGGAAACTGTGAGTCTGAAAAACCCAGAGTGAGAGAAAGAGGTCTGGGCAGAGTGTGAAGGGGAGAATAGAATTCAAGAGTTAAATAATAAAAGTCAAATAGATAAATTACATAATAGAGGCTTTGAAAACCCAGCTGAAATCTTTCAAAGACTCCATTATATGCCCATTTATCTGCTGCCATTTTCAAAATGTTTTATTGCAAAGCCTTAACTGAATGTTATGCCTATGTTTTATACTTTGAGAGGAGATTAAATATTTTGATTAACTTTAGACTTTATTAAGTATGTATGTTCACACTTTAATAATATCTACTAACAATGGGAGTAGTATATAAATATCAAACCAGTAGAGGGAAAAAATAAAATAAAAAATTCAATCAACCAAATGTTTCCAATTAAAATCCTAATGTAATTATAAAGTGTATACAAAAAGCAAAGAATCGGGGAAAGCCAATTTATGAAGAAGGAAATGTTACTGGTGGTACCAAATATCAAAAATTCATTAAAATAATAGTAATTAACAGATAAACACATTGGTTAAAGAACAGATAAATAGACCATAGAATAATATGACAGACAAAATAGTGCCTAGGAAAAAGATGAGTCATTCAGGAGATATTATTAGAACAATTGTTAATCTGTATGGAAAAATAAAAGCCTGAATATTTTTCTCAAACTAACATATAGTACAAAAGGCAGAAATCATAAAAGAAAGATTAATTAATTTGACTACCTTAAAATTGTAAACTACTCGTCAGAAGATATTTAGAAAATGAGAAGAGCAAACAATGATAGAGGGTATTTATAATGTATAAAACCAAAAAGTAACTAGTATCCATGATATACAAACAACTTCTTCAAATCAATAAAAAAATACAAACTACTTAAAAAGGAAAACATAAAGGCAAAAGAATAAACAGGCAATTCTTAGAAGAGAAAACTCAACATTCCAATAATACATGAAAAGATGTTATCTCACTTTTAATCAAAGAACTTCAAATTCATACCACAAAGATACACTGTTATAGCTACCACATTGGAAATTGTAAAAAAGTAGAATAATAAGTCTTGGTGAGACTGTGGAGGAAGGATAACATTTGTACATTTCTAGTGTATGTGTGAACTATCAAGGAGGGTTACTGATGTGCATATTTAATGATCCAGCTATTTTTTCATATATGAATATACACACACACACACACACACACATATTGGAAAAGTCCCACATGTGTACAACAGAGTAAATGCACAGCATTGATTGCAAAAGTAAAACTGGAAATCATATAAATGTCCATCAACAAGCGAATAAGTAGATAAATAGATAAATTTTGGCTTAGTGATTACTAAACAGCAGTGAAGTAAATAAAACATGTTTTTTATCAGCATGAATCTCACAATCATATTGTTGAGTAGCAGAAAGTAAGTCATGAAAATGATACATGTGCTTTGATACTGCTCATATAAAATTTAAAAATATGCAAAACTAAACAATATCCCAGACTACATACATATGTGTTATAACTATGAAGGAATGCCAGGTATTGATAAGAAGTGTTGAATGCTGATGACCTTCAAGGGGAAGAGAGGACGTGACCTCACACAAGCTTCAATGATATATGAAATACCCTATTTCTTATTTGGATGTCCTTTTAGCACTTCTGATATATTTTGTATGTAATATATTATAAATATAATGTCATAGATATAAAATATTTTATAATTACAAAATAAAATTTGATAATTTAAAGAAATAAAAGAACATTAAATTGCTTATCCCTCTCCTTATCACTTATCCTAATATGAAATAAAACCATCAAAATGAATACATTATGAATACATTACAAATGCATTCTTTTAATTCAAGTTTATTAAAGCAACAGTATTAATCTTTTTCACTAAAATAGCTTCCTAAAATATTCCAGAAAAAAATCAGTATAGAATACATGCAACTATCATTAATTAGTTCAAATATCTGGCCTTGAGTGTGGCACTAATCTCTCCACACTTCATCTTTATCTGTCAATTGAGATGATTGGATCAACAGACTTCTAAGAAACTTCCTCCAGTAAACTTTATGTACCAGTCTTATATCTAACTTGAACACCCTCTCCATTAAGCAGGAGCACACATTATTAGCTGTGGTGTTCTAGAAGGTAGAAGCCATGTGTCTCATTGCTGTACCTTCAGTGCCTATTTGAAGTACCTGGCATAATGCAGCGGGTCAAACAAAGGGTAGTGGAGGAAAGGACTCTGGCATTATATGCTTGTGAATGCTGGGCATGCGAAAATCTCCTTATATCCTGGCACTCATTACAAGACAAATTGGATGACTTGACACCACCATTACAAGAATCATGGATAACAAAATATCAAAAAGTTACAATATTTATCTATTCTAAGATACACATTTTTCACATTTTTGTCTTTACTGAAGATAAAATGGCTCTTGTAATTGATGACACCTTTTTCGACTGTTGTGAGCCAGCCAGCAGTTGTGGTGCAGTTGTCATTTTCTGATTCTTAATAAATTTAGGTGCTATTCCCAGTGGCCTGATACACAGTAGAATTCCCTTTTTGCTTCACTCAACAAATCACTTAAGGAAAGAATGAGTCCTACTTGTCCTGTCTGAAAAGCTTCCAGTGACATATTCGAATATGATCAAGAAAACCCAGCTTCAAAGCTAGTTAAATAGGTGCTGGCATTTTAGAAGAGAATCTTGAAGACAATGGTAAAGTGCCCTTTTAAGAAAATCTGCATCAAAGAATATTCTTAGTGACACAGATTGATTGGAAAAACACGGAAATAGAGAAATCTGAATTGAAAGATAATTCAGAAGGGTTGGGCTTCAAATGTGTCTAGACTTTAGGAAATCCTTAACCAGTTTATGTGGCTTATATTCTCTCTATATAAACAAAAGTATATTTTTACACACAGTTTCTCCTATCACTGATCTAGTCATGGATGCTATCAAGACTTAAAGGGTTAATTCCCACTGTTATGTCATAGTTATAGAAACTGGGAGCCTGAGAGGGCAGCAGAGAAAAATGTGAAAAGTTTTGTTTTGTTTTTAACTCTATAAAGGACATATCATAGTACATCAAGCTCTTTCATATACAGTGTTCAGCACAAATAACACCCCCTTTTTATTACAAAATCGTAAGCATGTAATTCTGTAACATAACAATATCACACTCAAGCATACCATATGACATTTTAGGTTAAGTATTCAAATTAAAACTATAACGTATTACAACCATATTATTACCCTACCAATGATAATCAAGCAGGCATTACTGCTGTGGGACCCTGTATATGAATTTATGGCATCCCCACAGCAAAAGTGGGGCAGGCCAGTGGTTTCCATCCTCACTTAGCAAACAGGGATACTGAGACTTAGAGAAATGAAGTGACTAGTTTGAGGTGGTCCAGCTAAGAGGTGGCCCTTGACTTAAACTAAGGAGGATAGCTAGACTTAAGTGCTTCCCTCTCCATCAAATGCTGGTAAAAGCTTTGAGAAACCCAGTGTGTAGTCAGGAGGAGCACTGGACATAGGTTTGGCAGAGATCCTAGTCAGCTAAGCCCAGGACCAGGGTGTGTGGTGAAGATGACATGAATTAGGATGAAAACATGAACTAAGAAGTCAAACCAAAGACCAAGGGAGATTGAGTTAATACCAAACCAGTTTATTATCACTACACAGCAGGGGACAACCCCAAATCAAATTCAGGCAAGGGCCAGAGGAACCCCACAAGGTGTGTTCTGCTATCAGAGAGCACACTGAGTTCTGGTGGGGTCTCAAATCCTGCTCTTCCTGGTTTTTAAGTGGCCTGGCCTCAGATATATTGAAAAGCAGAATAGCTAGCTCCTCGCCTCTCGGCAATAACAGTGGAGCAAGACTCCAGGGTATTTTGTACTGGTGAAGTTACAGATGAAATGAACAAAAGATATTTGCTGTGTTCCTGCCTCACTTCCTAACAATTAAAAAATAAATCTAGAGGGAGAGTTTCTGCTTCTTTTACCAAATGGTTATTGTTTTAAAAGCTCAAGTCAGGAAATGGAATATTCTGAAGTCCTACTGGGAAGGCATATATGATTCTTCTCTCCTAAGAAATTGCACTGAACCTTTTGGCCTGAAAGATACAGTTTAGGTGACTTGTTACTTTATGTTGTCAAGATCCATTTCTTTACTGGGCAGTCACTCACAGAGTAGGTTATGTGGCCCGGGATTCTGAAGGCTTTTGTTTATAGAAACTCAGAACTGGGAAACATTCTGAGGCAAATGAGTACAAACTTCTACTTAATGTTTTTCTGGTTAGCCAATTCTCAGGAACATCCCTGAAGAAGTTTGAAAGATGTGCCTATAGCTGTGTTTTCTTAAAGAAGATGGGTCCCAAAATGCTGGATAGAGAAGCAGAGCTTCCAGAGCCTATCCACTGTATAGGCCACATATCAACTGCAAAATCAATAAATACAAATGTTATAGTAGTCTTCTGACCAGAAATCATGCAGAGTGGAAAATTGAAGGATTTAGCATTCTTTATTATTTATTTGGAATAAATCATGATTTGTGCTGGGCAACAGAAGAGAGGATTGCACGTAGGAGGTTGATGGCAATAGGAGTAGTATTTCTTGTTCAAACAAATTCTGTGCTTCACCCAGACCATTATATGCACTTTCTGAGGACTTATGCAGCATATAATAGGTAGGATACAAATATATCAAGAGCTGACTGGTTCAAACTCATATGATCATTTTATTAATAATTTGTCTTGAACTCTCCTTTTGTTTTCATTCTAGGATAACAAATACAATTCCTAAATATCTTTTTATATCTGCATCTATATTCTTATCTACATTTATATTTATTCCCAGAATAAAGAGAATGCAGCCAAGAAATAGCTCAAGCATTAGAATTAGGACATGAAGATATTATATATATCCAGTTTTTATCATCCATTTATTGGTGAATTTTGCTCAAGGTAAAAAATATCTTTGTACCATAATTTCAATATCTACCAAATACAAATTTAAAAAAACTCACAGTATAGTATTCTTAAAGGAATTAAATTATTATCTGCTTGGTCTTTAAGTTAAAGCCATTAGCACTACCTCTTAACTCTCTGTACTACTCCTGAGAGCTCCCACAGACCCCTCTCAAGCTCTGTAGCCCCTCCTTCAGAATGTCACTCATAGTTTTTTCTTTCTTTCTCTTTTCCTCCCTCCCTCCTTCCCTCCCTCCCTCCCTTCCTTCATTTGTTTCTTTTTCAAAATGTTTCCATTGCTATCTTTATTCTTGATAATGCTCAGAAACCCCCATTTCTGGTCAATAAGAGCCCCTTCAAGTTGATCCATACCCTTCTTTTTAACTTTATTTATTGTTAACACTATTATAGATGTCCCCATTCCCCCTCCCTTTGCCCACCTCCACACAACCCCCACCTTGGATTATCTTTGTTTTATGCTAGTAACAGCTCTAGGAACTTAATAAAAGACAAAACCCTTTTCCTCAGAAACTGACAGTATGATGAACCCCCTAGACCCTCTTTTTCTTTCTTGTTTACATCTTCATTACACCTACCCTCCAAACTTCACCTCAAGGGATTCCTTTCTTTTCTTTTTTTTTAATCAAAAATTGTCTCTGTATCCTTTGAAAATCTGTAGTATTTTCCTGCTTTTGCTACTCAGTTTTTTGTCTTCTGTTTCCCTGATTTTGTAAGGTTTTATGTTTGTTTTGTTTTGTTTTGTTTTTGTGCATGTTCTTCAGAAGTTTATATTTTAGGAGGTGAAAGGTCTGGAATATTATCCTTAAAAGGGAGTGTGATTCAGTGTGTTTTATTCACAGTGTAGCCCTAGTAACTATAGAGGGGAAAAGCAGTTCTATAAATATTTGTCATGCATGTGAATGAATAATGAGTGAATGAATGAATGCATAAATGAATGCCTTACATCCTTCCCATTACCTTGCTCTACTATATATGGAAAATTACATTTGGACTTAAAAGTTCTGGATTAAAAACCAAGCTCAGAAGGTGACTTTTCCTCTCAGAGATCCAGATTCCTAATATGTAAGATGGAAATAAGATTTTTGCTTTATTCATATTACAGAATTGTTTTTGAAGCTCAGATAAGTGTGTTGTATATGGAAAGAACTTCTTTGTTCACTGCTGAATTGAGCAAAACTTATTACAACTAAGCCTTTAATGATTACTGTTGAATGAATAAATGCATGTGTTACAGGCTAAATGTTTGTATCCTCCCCAAATTCATATGTTGAGGCCCTAACCCCCCAATGTGATAGTACTTGGAGATAGGGCCTTTGGGATCTACTTAGGGATAAAGGAGGTCATGAATGTGGAGCCTCCCAGAAGGGATCAGGCCCTTATAAGATGAGACATAGGAGAGAGAGCTTCCCCTGCATCCTACCTTGCATGGGGTATAAAGAAGTTACATGAGCATATAGCTAGATGCTGGCCACCTGCAGCCAAGAGAGAAGGGCCCAGAAAGAATGAAATCTACTTGCTACACCTTGATCTTTGACCTTCCAGCCTCCAGAAATGTGATAAATTTCTGTTGTTTAGGCCACAGAGTCTAGAGTATTTTGTTATGGCAGCCCAAGCTAAGAGAGCATGAATGAATGAATGAATGGGGGAAAAAAGATGATTCTTTGAAGTCCAATCAATTTAGGGATTCAATCCAGAGGTAAGTAAAAGAACACCAGAGGGAACAGAAGCTTGAGTCATTCTAGAAAATTAATTAAGGCTTAAAAGCACTATGCTGTGATTTTACTGAGTATGTTGCCTAAAATCAGCTTTGTTTAGAAGTTCAGGACATCATGAAGAGAATTAAACTGTCTATTCAGAGACTGAGGTCTTAGTGTATGCCTATGTGCAACTCACTTTAACTCTCTGATCCTCTATCACCTTATCTATGAAATAAAGATTACAGTGCCCAACATAGCTGCCTCCTACCATTGTTGTGGTGATCAAAGAACTTTATGTGTTGAAAATTTTATGTGGCTTGTAAACCATTAATTGCCAATGAAGTGTTAGATATTACCAGCAGTAGCATGTTATTAAAGAATTTGTGCCATATTCTTTGCTCTCCAAGTTAACTTTCTTACCCAAGGTTGACTTATGACCAGAAATTTCTAACATCTTGGAATTTGTTGACAGTGTTAACTTTTGACTCCTTGCTCCAATCGTATGTGCCATACTTCACAGAGAAGAAACTCTCCCATAGAGGCATGGCAACTCATCTAGGGACATATAGCTTGCCGATGGCACAGCTAAGTTCCCAGCACGTGCTCAACAACTCCAGATCTGGAACTCTTTCCACCAAAGCACAAAGATCTGTGTGCTCTTGGTTTTAAGTACGATAGTTTTTATTTTCAGTGAGACCTAGTGTTCCTTATTATTACATTCAATCCAATAAAGGCAATGCATGAGATTTTATCAAATTTTCTACTACATTTAAGTTTTGGTTAATGCGTCATATTCTTATTAGGAACTTCTTCTCAAGGTGCAATGTAACAATGGGTCCCTGGAGATTAGATTTGGAGGGCACCTACCTGTGTTGCAGATATTTACCTTTTCCACAAAGATTTTTAAATGGACTGTTACTATAAAAATGGTTTATGCTTATAAATATCAAAAAGTATATGATCATGTATATTTTGAAACTTTGGTTGCTGGCATAAAAATAAGAGGTACATTTTTCATATATGCAGATATTATTAAGCAAATAATAAGATGGGTAGAAGGGTCTAGATCATATTTAAATTTCTGGAGGCATTATGGTGATGAAGTGAAGAATTTCAAAATAGAATTTTGAATGTAGCCTGTAACTAGGCACATGGTGGACGTTAAAAAGAAATCGCTTCACTAAGTACCATTATTCTCAAGAATAGTAAGAATAGCAAGTGAAGACATCTATGACCTCAGAGGAACATGAATAACACATTATGGCTCCGATTACATCGACAGCCTAGCCTGACTCCCAGGAATTTAGAGCAAATTTTGTATTCAGAAGCCAGACGGGGTTTCTTTAAGAACCCATCCATTTTTTAAAGATCTTGTTAAGTCAGCTTTAGAGGAAGAAAAGATTTCTTTTCTGAAGTGAAATAAATTTTCTTTCTTCAAACCGTATCACTGAATGGCAGTTCCGTAAGGAAAGACAAAGTCCAGGACTTTGAATGTAGTGTGCAAAGAGAGCTGGCTCAGTCCTCAGGAGCACTCCGATTCTCCTAGCAAACCTTTCTGCCTAGGGAGCCCCAAAGGGCCTGAGGTCATGACGCAGTTTCAGGACCACAAGAAGCCCACTGGGAAGTTTTCCTTCTAAGCATGAGATCATGGCCTCTTACTGTGATTGCCACTGTGCCATCCCATAACACAGATTTAAATCATCATGATAAACAGGCAGATAAGAGCTAGGGTCTCAGTATTCCTTTGCGCAGAGGAAACAAGCCATCCACTGATATTTCCCAAGTTTTGTTCTCTCCCACTGATTACAAATATGTTGAAAATGTAATGTATGCTAACTGATCTGACAATCAAAATCATGGAGAAAATGCTGACTCTCCCTGTGCTACCAGTGGGTTTCAGTCAGTAGGTTTCATTTTCTTAAAAATAAGGTAAATTAAGGTAACCAGGGTGCTCATTCTGCCACATCAAAGCCTCCAGACCTTTGATCACATCAGATTGCTGCATCCTTGTACAGGACAAACCCCTCTAATGTGCTGCTTTGGGCAAAGTAGGAGCCACAAAGGAACCTCCTTGGTTAGACTTTATTTTTCATATATTGTCAAGATCTATATCAACATCTTTATGTATGTGTGTACATGTGTGCAAGTGGACAGCCGAGTCAAAGGTCTTTCCCATTCTTGTGAACAGTTGAATGTTGCTGTATTTATTTTGTGAGCTGATGCAATAATTTTCTTTCTCATCATAATCAAAACTTTATCATCACTATCTTTTTTATCATCATCATCAATACCATCATCCCCACTAACAATCACTGAGATTTTTTTAGTCTAATACATATAGGGATAAAAGTATCTTTGGTATTAGCCCCATTTTATATGTAAGAAACTTATGGTTTGAAGAAATTAAACAAATTTTAAAGTTCATGTAGCAAAATTTGGCAAACTTATATTAAAACCAGGGTCTATGACTCCAAAGATACCATGTTTTACCATCATACCACATTGTTCCCACATGCCCACCCTTACCCCCAGAAGACCTAAAATCTGAAAATTAATAGAGGAGTTTTGCTTATTTATTTAGTAACCAATATCTTGAATTCTACCATTTTAGATTTTTAGAAGATGTATGTTTTGAAAATATGACAATATATGTACTAGATTATCAAATATGTAATACATATACTCTTAAAGGTAATAATGACCCAACCATAATGTCTGAAATTAAATCATTGCCCATTTTACCACACAACTTTTAAATATGTGCTTTTGGATGGTTGCTGCCCACCCCTACTCCTTCATCCATAGTAGCCTCTTTTTAGGTCATTCATATGTTTTTTGAACAAGTGTTTGGGAAGCACCTGCTGTGTATCAGCCATTGTTCTAGGGGCTGGAGATATAGTAATGAAAGAACCAATGCAAATTTCACCGTAGTACAGAACAAAAATGTGATTATTAAAATTGAGCTTGAGGCAGTGGTCGGTTTTATTTATTTTTATTTATAGTCCAAGAAAACCAACAGCTTTATCTCTTCCAGTCTCGTTCTGAAACAACCACACCCACTGTGCCTGTCCTGCATGCAGGGCTTTATGCTGAGATCTGCTGAGACATTAGAGAGGAAACATGTCCTGCTCTCAAGCAGCAAAAGCAGGAAAGCTGTGCTTCCAAGAATTAGGATTTTTCCCAAGACTCTCTCTAGAACTCATTCTCCAAAACATATCCTTTAAGGCCTCAGCAAATCACTCTTTAATATATGCCCTGAACCCTGTGTGTTTTCCAGGTGTTCCACAGTGGAAGTCTTCAGAGATTAGTTGTTTCCACTTGCCAGTTCCATGCCTAGCAAGATGTGACGCAAAAACCGTTCCCCCATCATACCAACTGGCAAAGGCATGAGCTTGAGGTTTTGTTTAGGCAAACAGATTAGCCCTCTAAGGGTTAATTAGAAAGCAGCCCCTTTCAGGACCTGGAATTGTTTACTTCAATTGCTTTCTTGCAGACTGCCATGTTTCACTTGGGTACTAATTGTGCCTGATGGACCCATTATTTTGTAATCAGAACAGTTCCTTGCCTAGCTCTCTGGGGGTTAATTATATGGATGAGATAGTGCCCCGGATATTACTAGCAGACAGGACCACTTGAATTTCTCACCAACCTTGCTGGAGAAAGTCCTGTTACTATGAACATTGAGGTTTCTCAGCACCAGCAGCGCCTTTCACAGTTGGAGTTTAATAGGTTATTGTGCCAAGACAAGCCCGGCTGATGCATCAACGCAGTCCTGCCTGGCTTGGCCCCCTTTCTACTCACAGAGGATTTGCACCAGTGGACTCTGGAATCCCAGTCTGCATATAGGCAGCCCGGTTCACTGCAGAAGATGATTCCTGCCCCGGGTTAAATGTGTACACCTCCTGGAAATGTCGGTGCCTTCAAGCCGAAGGCACTTAAAGGCTAAAAAAGCGGCAATCCACCCTGAAACATGCTGTACTAAACACAGCAAGAGACCACAATGATTGGTAAGGTGGGGAGACATTTCTCTGATGTTGTTATGCCACTCTGGCTGCTGATGGGGGCTGACCTTGTAATCTACCATTTCTTTTCCCCTTGTTTCACTCTCCCTCTACTGAATTTCTAGCTCAAGGCTCTTATATAAAGTGATTGCACATTATTTTTCAGCGTATTTTTTTTTTATTTTACAACAAGCCCACTGGGATTTAATAACCAGGAGAGAGTATTGTGTACTGAGGTGTGAATGAGGAGAATGGTAAATTCCAGAGCTCAAATATCTAAACCCTTCTGCATTTGGGACCACGGGGGAAAACAGCAAACCAGGAAAGAGGGACTTTTTAACATGAGGCTTGGTACTGAAACTCACAATATCAAGTGTACTGAAGCAATTCTGTAATGAAGCAATATCATGTAGAAATGTCTGAACTATAATCATAGTTAACTTAGAAAATCAATCTCTGAGAAGTATAAATTGTTTTTATAGGGTTTGTTCTTGCATAGAGTCTTTATATACGAATAACTGGTTCTCTCTCACATTGATGTTTCTCTCTTTCCCTTCTTCTCTCTCTAAAATCAATGAAAACATATACTCCAGTGAGGATTAAGGGAAAAAAACCAGTCATAGTTGTTTAGGGGTAGAAAATGTAATATGATGGAAAGTGCTCATGATTAGTTTGAAGACCTAAAGTCAACTCTTATTTCTCTCATGAATAAATTGTGCAATTTGGGACAACTCACTTTACTTCTCTGAATCTCAGCTTCCTTATCTTTAAAACTGGAGTAATAATACTGACCTACTTTCTGCCACAGGAATAGTATAAGAATTATGCATAGTGCATAATTTGCATAGTGCATACACTTATGCAAAGTGCATAAGTGTAATAATCCACTTATTACATGGATTATTTAATATAATGTGAATGAAGGCTAATTGGATTTTAAAAATATTCTAGAAAAATGTTCCAGAGGCATTAAGTATTTACAGTCATGTACATATCTTAACAACAAAAGAATTTATAGTGATAGATGACATTTTACTACATTTCTCCATTTCTATACCCACAAACAAAACAGTATGAATTGTTCATATCTGCATGCTGCAACTTCAAGATTATTTTAGAAACTAGCCCGATACTGAAGTCTGTTTGCCTAGTTTTATGATTTCCTGTGTCAGAGCAGAGTTCTGTTCTTCTGAAGCCAGGTAAAATTTTGCAGTGTCGAATAAGGAATAAATGTAGTACTAAAAATATATTAGGTATGTAAAGTGTCCAGAGTGGGCAAATCTACAGAAGCAGAACTTTGATTAGTGGTTGCCTAGGGCTGTGAGTTGAGGGAGATAGAAGAAGAATGACTGCTAATGAGTACAGGATTCTTTAGGAAATTGATGAAAATATGGTGATGGTTGCACAATTCTATGAACATAGTGAAAACCGTTGAATTGCACATTTTAAATACATGGATTGTGTTGTATGTAAATTAATGTTTCAATTTATTAAAAGATACATTTATACACATGTATATACATTACATTATGGGTATAAAGTAAACAAATGGATAGATATTGATGGATGCTTGGCTCTGAAATGGAAAATGCTGATTCCTTAATGAAATGTTTTAATTAGAAACAAGGAAGAGAGCAGAAGTTAGTCACCAATTCTGTGGCTCTGAAGAGTAATGCTGGGGAGGACTGTGCTCCATGAGAATCTGACGAAGTGCATCAGTTTCAAATGTGAATCTGAAGTCACTCCATATCTCACTTTTCCCCCATTGTTGGGTACTTTTTTTCCATCTGTTTCTATGAGGCTTAAATATCTGGACTCTATCAAGCCTGTCCCTCTGGGAAGTTCAGACAAATTATTGGTCCTAAAGACTCTGGCAGTGAGACAGGAAATGTTTCATATCTTAGAGCCACATCATTTATTCCCAGTGCTTAAGATATTTTTATGTGATGCCTATAATGTAATAGTATAAAACATTATTATAGTAATATAGAATATATTGTACATAATAACTACTAAAGTGTAAAATTGTTAAAAAGATAAGAAAATGTAAATATTTAATAGTAGGTTATATTAAGTTGGAATAAGTTATATTTTTAATGTCTTAATATTACAATGTATTTTTCCTATCATCAGCTAATTTTAGCTACTCTATTATATTGATAAGAGTATAAGCCCATATATTTTGTGACATTTATTTAGTTTAAACCTACTAATAGAAACAATAAATTTACTTAAGCAGCTGAACTATGTTGAAAAAACACATTAAGTCACCACTTTTATACCTATGTGTGGCAGCACTTCCTCTTTTGCCTAAAAATATCTTGGATACTTATGCAATATAGACAACATATGGATGACAATGAGTATGTTATGTATTCAAGAAGATTAATGTTTATTTTATTTTGTTTTGTTTTGTTTTGTTTTATTTTGTTTTGTTTTGGCAGTAATTGCATTGCATCTGTCACCCCTACCACTAGTGAGAGCATCTCATTTTGGTGCCCACCAGAATTGATTTTAGTGATAATGGCAGCAAATGCTTTGATCCATTAACATTCTAACTATCAACTATCAGTTGGAGTTATTAGCACATATAAGCAGCTAAGAGAGATGACTTTCCAATTGGCACAGCTATTTACTGAGAATGTACCACGTTCAGGCACTATGCTAGTCTCTAGAGATGTAATAATCAGGTCATGTCTGGGCTTTAGAGTAGCTGAAAGTTTAATGGTGGAAATAAATGAATAAAAAAAAGTTATGATGCAGTATGATATGTGCAATGATATAACAGCACACAGGAGCAAAGAGGACACTAGGGAAGGTGTTAATGCTAGAGCTGATTTTTTAAAAATCAGAAGTTAACTACATGTAAAAATAGGCAGAGAGAAGATCCTGTTTGATTTTCACCAAAACCTATGTGGTAAAATATTCAAAGAGGTTGTTAGTAAGTGAAAGAGCTGGTATTCACATCCAGGAATTCCTCATCTTCCATCACATTTCCTTATAAACTGCATAAAGAAGAGAGATAGATCTCTTCTTGGACAGTTGTCTTACTATGCATTATTAACTGGCAAGCACTGTATACAAGGCTCATTTTAACAACATAGGCTGGCGTTTTACGAAGTGTATCTTGTAGAATATTAGTCCCTGAAAATGTTTAGTGGCAGATGCTGCCATGGTTAAATAAGCTTAAGAAAGGCTGAATACTCTGTTTTTTTCTCTTATAGTTAATAATATACATTGACATAGAGTACTGAGAAGTTCTGAAATTGAATGAATGATGAATGAATGGATGCATGGATGAATTAATGAATGAATACCTTAACTTTGTTTAAATAGATGATTGCAAAATGAGTCATGGAATATATTTCACCCCACATAAATTTGAATACCAAGGGAAAACTTAGCATAGCCAATACCATAACCAGACAGACAGGGGCAATTTGGTTTCAGATAGTTTGAGTTTTTTTGGTAATGGATTATCAGTTATCCCAGTAACAGCTCCAATTTCAAAATGAGGATAACAAACATTATATCATCATGTAGATTTTTTAATGTTATTTTATGGTACTTTTCTACCATCTATGTAGAATTATCTATGAGAGTACTTCTAAGATTAACCTAAGTCAAAATATTCTCTTAAAATCTAATATACTTCTATACATAATTATAAATAATTATAAAAATATGTATAGCATTTTAATCTAAGGTCATATTATTTTTTGTCATTATCATAAGAAAATAATAGACTGAGTCAAAGATACTGTGTCACTTCATTGTAAAAGAAATCTCAGCTTCTCTCTGCATAGATCGGGACTTTTTGGAATTGCAAGTAGCAAAACTACAACTCCAATAAGGTGAAGCCATAGACCCTGTTTCTTCTGCTCCATACACCAACAGAATGGCTGTGGCAGCACCCAGAGCAGTCTTAGAGCTGTAGGTCCGAGTGCGTGATCCTTGACAGTTCCTGCCATGGGATGGCAGACATGGGCCAGTCACTGTGGCAGGAGTAAAGCTGTCCAGTCAGGTCTGAGCATGTGCAAATTGCTGGGGCATCTCTCGAATGTGAAGAATGGGAGCAGACCAGCAGAACCACTTGAATTCTTCATATTTATTTAAAAATGTATGAAGGGAAATTTTCCTATGGAAAGAGTAATAAACAGGACAAAAACATGCACTCAGTATTTGCCATATACCTACTCCAAAACCAATACCGGTGTGAGTGACCACATAGACTAAGTCAGACTTACTCTTCTTTTAAAACAAATTATATGCTTAGTCTTCAAATGGGACTAAATAACAATATTAATTTTTCAGAAAAATGAAATTTTGAGTGTATATCTTTTAAAAAGGTAACTAAAAGTTTTTAATAAATAACATAGCAGCTGGCCAAGAAAGGACAATTTCTTTCATTTTTCTTCCTAAAAATCTAAATTAAACTCAAAAGCAAACCTACTTTTTATGCAAGTCCATAATACAGATGAAACATTTTGAGAAAATACATTGAAATCCTAATGTTCCAATGAAGCATCTAATTCAATGTGAAAGCCACAAAACTTATTCACAATTTATTGAAATTGTGTCTTCTTTTATAACTCCTTATGCTTTATGCAAACAGTCTTGCTGCAAATGCCACCATACCCTACAAAGATGCAATGTTGAGTATGACAGAAGTGGGCAGTGCCTAGAGTGGCCTGGCACTCAGAGTGCATGGTATGGACTTGTTCACCTGAACAGCCTTACCCTGCCTGTGCCTGATCTGTCAGGACATTAATGAGTGGTTTGAAAGCAGACGACCATCAATCAGAAAAAAATATGCACCCCTATATTAATTGCATTGTTATTTACACTAGCCAAGATCTGGAAACAGCTCAAGTGCCCATCAGTAGATAACTGGATAAAAAATGGAATTCCATGTGGCTGTAAAAAAAAGAAGGAACTCTTACCCTTTGTGACAGTATAGATGGACCTGGAGATTATTACACTAAGCAAAATAAGCCAATCAAAGAAAGACAAATACCATATGATCTGGCTTATATGTGGAATCTAATGAACAAAATAGAAGCAGAGGCATGCATACATGAAACAGACTGACAGATCTCAGAGAGAAAGGAGTTTGAGGGGGCTAAATAATTTAAATAAGATGAAAGGATTAGCCAAATAATGTATATGCATAGCCCAGACAACAGTGTGGTGAATGCCAGGGGAGGGGCTGCAGGGGCTGGGTGGAGGTGCGCAAAGGCAGGAAATGGGGGACATCTGTAATAGTGTCAACAATATAAACAAACAAACAAACAAATAAATAAATAAATAAATACAGAGAGGACCATATTAACACAGGGAGAAGAAAAGAAAGTTGAGCCTTTCTAACTCATAGCAGGCTAAGTCTGACAGACTATATGAAAATAAGCCAGTTCATACATTAGGATAAATTACAAGGAAAAGAAGAAAAAAAGTTTTTAGTATTTTGCTTTGAAGTACACTTTGTAAGTAAAGCATATTATGGTTTCTATAAATTCTTGATTAAAATCTAGGTTCCCTCTGGTAGGTACATACATTTTGGTTTTGATTTGTATGGTTTGTTTTTTGTTTGTTTTAATCAGAAAGCAAATTATATTATTTTGGTAATGTCAGTGCAAAGGAATTCCCATTTTAGAGGAAAGGAGAGGATACTTTCATTTGTAGTATTAGGCATCTAGCAAAAACTAAGGAATATGTAAGACTAGTATTTGAATAGGTGAAAAACCTATATTTCTAAAATAACAGCATAAAAATTGAAGTAAATATTGAAAAGTTAAAAACCTTTGGAAATTATACCTTGTAATATGATCATCTCTCCTTATGATTCAATATTCATATATAATATTAGTATGATGTTTTGGGTTTTATTTATAAATCTATTTACTATAATTTTCTATGAATTAGTTCATAGAACATAGAACCTGTTCACCAAAATACAAACTCAAATTGATGTCTGTTCCTCATTCTGTTTGCTTTATAGGTAGGAAAAAAGAGGGAATGATAAAAGAAGTTTCTTGTTTCCAAAATTTTGATAAATATAAACTAAGGAACTTCATGCTTCAGCCAACAAAGATAATATATGTTAGCTCTCCAAACTCCATATTATACACTATGTTACTTAAGGTCTACGTAAGAAGGTTGTATGTATATATGTGGGCATGGAGACTAAGGCAGATTTTATCAAAGGTCTGTCTCATTTATCATCTACTACTGATCTTCCACACCCTCTGTAGCCTCTAACTAAAAATGTTCAAAATAACCAAACCAACGAAAATGCCAAGTCACAAAGAAAGACTCGGTTATAACCATAGCTCCTTTGGTTCAACTGAGTGAAAGCAAAAGAAAGTGAGAGAAGGTTCCAGGTCCTCCATGAATTTGTTTGCCAGGCACTCTTTGTTTTCTTGTGGTTAACATTTCCCATACAACCCTGATGATAATAAGTACATGAAGGGCTTATATCCCCAATGACCCTCTCAGCACGGATACCTTGAGTTCTACAACAGCACCAGCCCCCAGTGTCACACTTACACAGGGCCTATTACACCAATGAAGCCACTCCTAGGGTTTTGTTCCTGTCACATGGGCTATACCCGGTTTCTCCTCTGCAGAGAGTGCTGGCTCACTGGCAGAAAGTGGGCTAGGTTGCCCTGTGTAAGAGTTGTTTGTAATGAGTGAAAGTAAGTTTATAGTTGTTTGTATAGAAAATAATACAATAATTAATAAATAATAATGCAAGATTAAATTCTGTGTTTCGCATACTCACAACTATAAATATACTTTTGCCCCACTCCATGTATTTTTAGTAGTAGTACTAGCAAGTGGAGGGGAAGAAGTTTTTAACAAACTAGCAGATGGGTCACCTATTTCCCACAGCTCCAAAAGATGAGATATCCGCGAGGGTAGTTGTCCATGCCATGCCTTTGGACAAATCTCATGAACACTGTCAGCATGGTATACTGGAAAGAGTTTCCACCTTCTGAGTGTGATCAGCTTTGTCTTGAATCACATAATGTTATGACCCCACATAAATAACTTATAGTTTAATTTTCCTCATCTCTACAATGGAGATTAACTCATTCATTCAACATATATTTATTAAGCACCTACACTGAGACACATTGTGCTAAGCACTAGGGATACAGAGGTGCATACAGTAAGCTCCAAATAACTGGTAACTGATTTTAAGCACAGATTACATAATACATAGCCTTTCTTTCTCCTCTGTAGCTACTGTTATCAAATACTGTTTTTATTTGTTGAGTATCTGTTCTGTGGCTAGCTGTAGAAAGTGAAAATAATAATAATAATAATAATAATAATAATAATAATAATAGCAGGAGCCAAAGTCCCCATTTGTAAGCAGTTCATGATCTAACTAAGAAAACAAAATCAAATCTAGGAATAAAGAATAACTTGGATTATTTTCTGCCTTGAGCATTTACTTTCCTTCTCTTTAAAATTACCAATATCCAATTCCAATATAGACCTATTAAATCAGAATCCTGCGGTGGGGAATAAAAAAAATAAAAATAAAAAATAAATCAGAATCCCAGGGTAAGACCTGGACACCAGTTTAAAATTCCCCAGATCCTAATTTGTGGCCACAGTTGAGAACCACTAGTCTAATAGTTTGCAACCCCCAAGACTGGCCACAATGCCTTGATTATAAACCTACCTGAACTGCAGCAAATTGATATCCCAGGAAAGAACTCAGAATTCAGCATTATCAGGTAAATTTGGATTAGTACTTCTTTGAAAGTTTTATTGCATTCAGTTTCTATACTATTCATTTTAATAAAAATACAGATAAATATCATTTATTAAATTGTATACAATTAAAAGTTCTTCAGCAAATATAAGCTTGCAAAACTAATCTCTACCATGCAGTCATTTGTTAGCTTGCTTCTCCTTAACATTTGTCTCTTTGGACTCTCCTTACCCATGTGACCGAGCTGTAACCACACTGCCAGCAGGTTCCAGAGCTGCCACATCCTCTCTCTAGCCTTTTGCTTGCGTTGTTGCTGCTGCCTGAACCACTCCCTCCACCTCTCTGTCATCTAAATCCTCTCCTTTCTTCAGAATTCAGGATGAATATCACCTAGACTAGTAAATCTTTTCTATCTACACATTGGGTTAGGGAGCCTTCCTCTCAACTCCTTTTATACATTATGTTTCCCCTCTTAAGGCCTATCTCATGCTCTTGCCTATTTATTGCTCCATATTACTCTCTGGAATATTTCAAAGGCACAGGAAATGTGACTATATTAGTCACTGTTGTATTCCCCTTTTCTATATAGTGATAAGCCTATAGTAGATGCTCAATAAATATCCGTTGGATTAAATATGTCTGAATACAGATATTCATATGTGCGCATACACTCTATGTGAACTGTGGTATCAATTAGCCAGCTTTTTCACACCCAAATAACTTTCACATAAAATTTCCAAATAACTGATATTTTTCTGTGAAATAACCCTTTCGTGCCAAATTTCACGCCTTTGATAACTAATAGATATCCCTTCTTTCTGCTTACCTTTGACCTCCTTGAGCTTTAATTCATTATCTGTAATTGAGACTCTTTTTCTCAAAAAAATTGAAAATGAATAGCATAGGTCCTTTCTAGCTCTAAAAGCTGTGATTGCTCAGTCCCATTCTTGAGGACTGATATATGCCACACAGTCACATACGAGACTCATGCTATATAACATTAGATACCTTCTATCCCAAGTGTTAAAGGACTTCCTGGGCTGTACCACAGTCTCCCTGTCAGATGGTGCTAGCACACCTCTGGGGAGTGAGATACTCTGTACCGAGAACCCAAAGTCACAGCACTATACCCTTTAGTTTCTCAGAAGTCCCCGAAGTCCTCACAAGTAGATACTGCCTCCTATGCATGAGGTGTGAACAATGTGCTTTGTGTTGAAGCAGAAATAATGTACAAATGATAGCCTAATAAACTAGTCATTACTTCTAATTGCTGGTATTAGTATTTTAAATTTCCATTCTCCAGGATTATTGTTGTTTTCATTATTAAATACCTTTAAACTTGTAGCACTTTCTGATTTTGTTAAAGACCAAAGTTACCATGGGAATATATTTGGGCTGATATTTCAGAATTCATAATTTTGTTGTTCAATTCACTGGAAAGAGCTATGTGCTTCTCAAATGAATTAAAATTTAAATCTAGAACACTCGCTGGGCCCAATTCACACCCACTGCTGATTCAAAGCTTCTTAGCATATCAAAGTGATAAGAGCTAGAGATCACAGTGCAAGACAACCCACACTGAATAATGAGAGAGAGGCTACATGGCGTTTGAGGCGATGCCTATAGTGCCCAGGGCAATTGTACTTTTGAATATACACGATATTTCAACACTTTACTGTGCAAACTCTGTGTCTCAGACTCTCTTGCCTATTCTTGGACAGATTGTGTATCCTTTTTTTAAAAATTTGAGTTCTATGAAAGCTATAAGTGGAAGTTGCTAGGACTGCTTCCAGAATTAATGGGAGACAGAAACAGTCTATTACTACTCAGTAGACAAAACTTAAGAATGTAGAATGCTGTACAGAGACGCTTGAAAATGGATTAACTTTTCTCCAGGAGATTGAGGATTTTTCATATGTCTATGAACTTGTCCCACTAATATATCTAATTGTGTCCTTTCTTATGGACTCAGTCTTCCCAGTGGAAAAAACAATGTCTGCACTGGTTGTGAAGGGGTGAGGAAATCAATGGTGTCTGTCTCTGTTTTATAACGGAATGCAACTTACCTAACTGTGACAGCCAAAAATCTTCTGAAATGATGGTTTTCACACAGTTACCTGTAGAAAAAAGAAATCATGGAGAAAACCTTGGAAAATAGGATTGACTAAAAACAGAACTTTCATCTTTGTTATAGTTCACCTATACTCATTACTAGTATGATAGCATTTGAACCCACCCCTATCACAATATGTACCTCATGTATTTTCCCATTACTTTATTTTTAAAAAGTTCAAATCTACAATTGGTTGAAAAAGTGATAAAATGAACGCAAAATATCCTTAATGTAAAATCACTGAATTTTATCACTTAGCCACATTCGCATAGGTGCTTTCTCTACATATATTCATAATATCTATATATGAATATATGAATATCTGAAATAAGATAACTATATGTAAATAAGTTACAGACATCATGGCATATTACCCTGACTATTTAACTATTTAAGCATCTATGTCTGAATATCTAGAAATCTACTCTACATAACCACCATAGCATTCATATACCTAAGACTTTTAAGAGTAACATGATATTATTGTTTTATCTATGGTCTATACTCAAATTTTCCCAACTATCATAGTAATGTTCTTTTAACTGTCATGCAGTAGTGGCATTATTAGTATTCAGTTAATGATCAAACATTGCATTCGGTTGTTATGACTCTTTAGTGTCCTTTAATATATACAAAGTATGCTTTTGTCTTCCATGACATTAATACTTTTGAACAGTTAAATTATCTTGCAGAATGTCCCCTCATTGGGATTTGTCTTATTATTTTCTCATAATTAGATATTAAGTGGCGTTAATATCTACTTAAGTGGTGTGGTTAAGAATCCACACAGACGACTTTATATAGCCAAACTGCATTTTACTGCCCTGTTTAATTCTGTATTCCCTACCACCTGTGCGCTCCCTGTAGTGAGGAGCCCAGTCTCACTCATATTCGTAAGCTAAGGACTCAGCATATTACCTGGCATGTTTGAGTACCAGTAACTCATTGGCTTCCCTCTAATCTATTTCTTTGTCTTCATTTGTCACTTTATCTTTTTTATTTAATCTTATTTTTATATTCTCATTGCTATTTAGTCCCCTTATATACCTCTCCCCCCAGCAATCACCACACTGTTGTCCATGTCCACAAATCCTTTTTCCTTTTTACTCAATCCCTCCACCCCCTAGCTTCCACTCACCCCACTAACTGTCACCTGCTCTCCATCTATGAGTTTGTCTGTATTTTTCTTGTTAGTTCAGTTTGTTCATTAGATTCCACATATGAATGAATTCATATGATATTTGTCTTTCTCTGACTGGCTTATTTCATTTAGCATTATGTTCTCCAGATCCATCAATACTGTGTTGCAAAGGGTAACATTTTCTTCTTTTTTTATAGTTGAGTAGTATTCCATTGTATAAATGTCCATAGTTGTTTTATCCACTCATCTATTGATGAACACTTGGGCCGCTTCCATATCTTGGTGATTGTAAATAATACTGCAATACTGCCATAGCAGTATGTATGTGCTTTTGAATTAGTGTTGTGGGTTCCTTTGGATATATTCCCAGAGGTGGAATCACTGGGTCGAAAGGCAGATCCATATTTAATTTTTTGAAGTATCTCCATACTGCTTTCTACAGTGGCTATAACAGTCTCCATTCCCACCAACAGCAACAAAGGCTTCCCCTTTCTCCACATCCTTGCCAGCACTTGTTGTTTGTTGATTTATTGATGATAGTAATATCTCACTGTGGTTTTAATTTGCATTTCTCTGAGGATTAGTGACCTTGAGCTTCTTTTCATATGTCTATTGACCACCTGTACATCCTCCTTGGAGAAATGTCTATTCAGGTCCTTTGCCCATTTTTTAATTGTCTCTGGGTTGTTGTTGTTGTTGTTTTTGGTGTTCAGTTTTGTAAGCACTTTATAAATTTTGGATATTAACACCTTATCACATGTATCAGAGAATATATTCTCCCATTCTGTGGGTTGCCTTTTTATTTGTTGATGATTTCCTTTACTGTGCAAACACTTTTTAGTTTGATATAGTCCCATTTGTTTATTTTTTCTTTTGTTTTCCTTGCCTGGGAGGTTATATCTGATAAAAAGTTGCTACGAACAACGTTGGAGATTTTTCTGTCTATGTTTTCTTCTAGGATTTTTAAGATTTCAGGTGTAATATTTAAGTCTTTGATCCATTTTGAATTTATTCTTTTGTGTGGTGTAAGAAGGTGATCTAGTTTCATTTTCTGTACATATCTGTCAAATTTTCTCAATATCATTTATTGAATAAACTATTTTTAGCCCTTGTAGTGCTTATTTCTTCTGTCAAATATTAAAGTGACTATAAAAATGTGGTTATATTTCTGGGCTCTCTATTCTGTTCCATTGATCTGTGTGTGTGGTGTTTTTATGCAACTACCATGCTGTTTTGATTACTATGGCCTTATAGTATAGTTTGATATTAGGTAGCCTGATTCTTCCTACTTTGTTCATCTTTCTTAGGATCACTATTACTATGTGGGGCCTTCTGTGGTTCCGTGTAAATTTTTGAAATATTTGTATCGGTTCTGTGAACTATGTGTTTGGAATCTTGATAGGAATTGTGTTGAACCTATAGATTGCTTTGGGTAGTATGGACATTTTAATAATGTTGATTCTTCCTGTACATGAACATGGTATGTGCTTCCACTTATTTGTATCTTCTTTAATTTCTTTATTCAGTGTCTTATAATTTCCTGTATACAGATCTTATACATTCTTGGTTAGGTTTATTCTTAGGTAATTTTATTCTGTTTGAAGCAATTGCGAATAGGATTGTTTTCTTAATTTCCATTTTTGTTGTTATTGACATATAAAAATGCAACTGATTTCTGGATATTAATTTTGTATTCTGCTACTTTGCTGAATTCATTTATCAGTTCTAGTAGTTTCTTAGTGGAATCTTTGAAATTCTCTATTTACAGTATCATGTCACCTGCAAATAATGACAGTTTTACTTCTTTCTTTCCAATTTGGATGCCTTTCATTTCTTCTTTGTCTAATTGCTGTGGCTAGGACCTCCAGTACTATGTTGAGTAAGAGAGGTGAAAGTGGACATCCCTGTCTTGTTCCTGATCTTAAGGGGAACACCTGTAATTTTTGCCCATTGAGCAGGATGTTGGCAGAGAGTTTGTCAAATATGGCCTTTATTATGTTTAGGTATGTTCTCTCTAATCCCACTTTACTGAGAGTTTTTATCATAAATAGGTGCTGAATTTTATCAAATGCTTTTTCTGCATCTATTGATATGATCATGTGATATTTATCCTTCATTTTGTTTATGTGGTGAAACACAGTTATTGATTTATGGATGTTGTACTAACCTTGAGTCCAGGATTAAATTCAACTTGATAATGCTGTATGATCTTTTTGATGCATTGCTGTATTCAGTTTGCTAATATTTTGTTGAGGATTTTAGCATCTTTTTTCATCAGGGATATGAACATATCATTTTTTTCTTTGTAGTGTTTTCATCTGGTTTTGGAATGAGGATAATGCTGGCCTCATGACATGATTTTGGGTGCCTTCTCTCCACTTGAATTTTATACAATAGTTCGAGAAAAGAGAAGTGTTAGTTCTTCTTGCAATGTTTGGTATAATTCACCTGTGAAGCCACCCAGTCCACTGTTTTGTTTGTTGGGAGTTTTTTGATTACTGCTTTGATTTTACTAGGTGTAATCTGACTATTCAGATTCTCTGATTCTTCCTGATTTAGTTTGGAAGATTGTATATTTCTAGGAATTTATCCATTTTGTTCAGTTGTCCAGTTTGTTGGCATACAGTTGCTCCTAATGTTTTCTTACAATCCTTTGTATTTCTTTGATGTCAGTTATTTCTTGTCTTTCACATCTGATTTTATTTATTTTTGTCCTTTCTCTTTTTTCCTTCATGAATCTGATTAAAGGTTTGTCCATCTTGTTTATCTTTTCAAAGAACCAGCTCTTGGATTCATTGATCTCTCATATCATTTTTAAGACTCTATTTCACTCATTTCTGCTCTAATCTTTATTATTCCCTCCCTTCTACTCACTTTGGGCTTTTTGTTTTCGTTGTTCTTTTTCAAGTTCCTTTAAGTAAAGTTAGATTTTTTATTTGAGCTTTTTCTTGTTTTTTGAGATAGGCCTGTAATGAGATGAATTTCCCTCTTAGGGTTGTTTTCCCAGTGTTCTATAGATTTTGTATTGTTGTGTCCTCATTTTCATTCATTTCAAGGTATCTTTTGATTTCTTTCTTAATCTCATTGTGGACCCATTCATTATTTAATAATACATTATTTAGCTTCCATGTCTTCGCATGTTTTTCAGTGTTCTTCTTGTCATTGATTTCTAGTTTTATAGCATTGTGATAAGAGAAGATGCTTGATATGACTTCAATCTTCTTAAATTTATTGAAACTTGTTTTGTGTCCTAACATGTGGTCTATCATAGAAAATGTTCCCTGTGCACATGAAAAGTATGTGTATTCTGCTACTTTGGGGTGAAATGCTCTGAAGATATCAATTAAATCCATTTGATCTAATGTGTCCTTTGAAGTGGCTGTGTCTTTGTTGCTTTTCTGCTTGGAACATCTATTCGTTGAAGTCAGTGGATGTTAAAACCCCTGGCTATGAATGTATTTCTGTCAATCTCTCTATTTATGTCCGTCAAGATTTACTTCGCATATATAGGTGCTCATATGTTGGGTATGTAAATGTTTACTAGGGTTATATGCTCTTGTTGGATTGTTCCTTGTGTCATTATGTAGTGTTCTTCTTTGTTTCTTACTATAGCCTTGGTGTGAAAGTCTACTTTGAATATAAGTACTGCTATGCTACCCCAACTTACTTTCTTTTCAGTTGCATGAAATATAGTTTTCCATCCCTTTACTTTGAGTCTGTGTGTATCTTTCAATTTGAGATGGGTCTCTTGAAGGCAGCATATATATGGGTCTTGTTTTCTTAACCATTCAGCTACCCTATGTCTCTTGGCTAGAACATTTAAGATATTTACATTAAAATTGATTATTTATAGGTGCATATGTAATACCATTTTATTGATAGATGGTTTTCCTCTGTTGTTTGTTCTTCTTCTTCTTCTTCTTCTTCTTCTTCTTCTTCTTCTTCTTCTTCTTCTTCTTCTTCTTCTTCTTCTTCAAGCATGCCCTTTAACATTTCTTGAAGTACAAACTTGGTGTTAACAAACTCCTTTAGCTTTTTCTGATTTGGGAAGCTCCTTATTTCTCCTTCAATTTTAAATGATAGTCTTCCTAGGTAAAGTAGCCTTGGTTGTAAGTCCTTGCTTTTCATCACTTTGAATATTTCATGCCACTCCATTCTGTCCTGAAATGTTTCTGTTGAATAATCATGTGACAGTCTAATTGGTGGTCCCTTTTAAATAACTACCTGCTTTTCTCTTATGGCTCTTAGGATTCTCTCCTTGTGTTAAAGCCTTGGCATTTTAATTATAATGTGTCTCAGTGTAGGCCTGTTTGGGTCCAATTTGTTTGGGATCCTCTGAGCTTCCTGGACTTGTTTGTCTTTTTCTTTCACCAGATTAGGGAAGTTTTCTGTCATTATTTCTTCAAATACGTTCTTGATCCTTTGCTCACTCTCTTCTCCTTCTGGTATTCCCTTGATGCAAATGTTGTTATGCTTCATGTTGCCTAAAATGTTTCTTAAACTCTCCTTCTTTTTGTAAATTCTTATTTTTTTCTGCTCTGCCTGGGTGTTTCTTTTTTTTTTTTTTACTTTGTCTTCCAGATCACTGATTCGATCCTCTGATTCTTCTAACCTACTGTTTATTCCTTCCAGTGTATTATTTATTTCAGATGTTGCATTTTTTATTTCTGACTAGACATTTTTATGGTTTTTATGCCTTTTTTTATGCTGTTGAGTATTCTTATAATCATTACTTTAAACTCTCTAGGTGATAAACTGCTTGCCTTCATATCATCTATTTCTTCTTCTGGTTAATTCTCTTTTTCTTTCATTTGTGGTCTGTTTCTTTGTCTTCCCATTTTGGCTGCTTCTTTGTATTTTTTTGCCTTAGTTGTTTAACTAATCAACTTGTCCAGCTTAAACATCACAGCATGGGGCATAGGGCCATTGCTTCTCCTCAGGCTTATGATACTTGGAGAGGAGTGCTGTGCCCGAGAAAGACGGCTTCTGCAGTATGGAAGAAAGATGACTTAACACAAGGATCCTGGTTAATGTTCCTTCAGTTCTTTCCCCAAGGCCACCAACCCCAGACTCTCCTCAATCATCTCTAGTCTACTCTTCCCTCCCTCTGCTGGAGTCCAGGGTAAGTGGCTACAAGTGAAATTTTGTGTGTTGGCCCTTTAAGAGTCTCTCTGAGTCTCCAGCTGTCTCTCCCTGGCAGACAGAAACCCTTCTGCTTTTCATAGCTGGGTGTTATCTGGGTTTCTTTATAGCTCTGGTGCTGTGGGTAGGGAGTCCAGCTTGGAGTTTAGACCCCACATTTCTCTGGGGGAACCCCACAGTCTCTGAATTATCCTTTTGGAAGTACAGCTGTGACCCATAGGAGCCCAGCCAGCCCTCTCATGCCTCCTCCACAGTCCCTAAGAGTCTTGTGGTGAAGAG
>PVKM010009879.1:0-35994 GCA_004027735.1 Carollia perspicillata | reverse complement strand
TCATTGAAAATTAAATATGTAAAATCTTGGTTTAAGACCAAATAATATATACTGACAGAAGCATAATGTAGTCTTTAGCAGCAATTTATGTTTTGGAATTTTTAAAGTCTTATGTATGTAATAGATGTAACAGTTAAGGTATTGAGATGTCATATAGAAGAATATTTATTCATGAAATTTTACTGATGCAGACTATGGAGGAAAGAACTCAAGATAAAATCCTAAGCCATAAAGTATTTTGCAATTTGTTGGTTGAAGACAATAAATATTAACTGCAATAAATATTCACACAAAACAAAGTGTAGTATACATCATAAAATATTTTTAAATATAAAGAAGACAAATTATGGATTTGTCAAATTAGGCTATTTTTTAATAGAGAAGATAGCATGCTATATGGATTTTTATATTTAAGGAATATGTAGAATTTCAAAATAAAAAAGTATTTTAGACAAATGAAAGAAAACAAATAAAATTATTGAGGTAGTTCAAGTGTATTGATATTATACACTGAATGAGGTTGAGTGTCACTTAAAGTCTTACATGTGAATTAAAAACTTGACAGTAGTCCTGACTGGTGTGGCAGAGTGGGTTGAGTGTGGTCCCACAAAGCGAAAGGTTGCTGGTACAATTCCTGGTCCAGACACATGCCTGGATTGCAGGCCTGGTCCCCGGTTTCGGTGTGTACAAGATCAATGTTTGTCTCACGCTCTGATGTTTCTATCTCCCTCTTTCTCCTTCCCTTCCCCTCTGACTAAAAATAAACAAATAAAATGTTTTTTTAAAAAACAAGACAGGATATAATAACCGAAAATGAAGAGCCATTCTCATTTGTGAATGGAAAATTAGATACAGACATATATAATTGGTGGGTGGATGGAAAATAAATGGGGAGTAATGTGATATTGAAGAAAGAGACACCAATTCGAAGACTATTAATTCAGTCCTAGAAAGAGGTAAATGTTTATACAAGGGCAATGCCAGGAGAAATGGATTGATCACCTTAAAGAAATGTTTTAGAGATATTGTTTATTCCATTGGGACATAAAGGGAAGAGAGTTGAGGCTAAATAGCTTTCAGTCTTAATGATAGGGGACATTAACATCATTAACATTAGCTGTTTTCTACTTTGCAGGTCAAATCCACTTTCACATATGGAATTTCATTTAAACTTTAATCCATTCAAAAGACTAAATTCAACATTAATATTTTTTGTGAGAGAATTTAAGTTTAGTATGTTAAAATTTTGGATATATCATACTATAAAGACAGATTACTAAAAATAGCACCTTTGAGTCTAACTCTACTATTTCACTAATTGAATGCTCCTTAACTATGTAAATGTTGGATATATTGAGCATAGCAGATAACTTTCTAAAACTCAAATATGTGGAAAATATTAGACATAGATTTTACTGAATGCTATCACAGACAGAGGTAGGAGTGGAATTTGGAAGAATGAATGAAATTTACTCTGGGCAGAAAGTCGAAGGTGATAGGAATACAGAAAAGAACTTCAGTTTGTTTTTTTAAAAAACTGTTTGTGATCTGAAGTGAAAATATAGACTGATGGGTGCCATGCCAATGTAGTAGTCTGATAATTGGCTTCGGGGCATTGTGTGAAAAAATCTCAGATGAGCACTATGTGATCAAAGTAGCATTTATGTGATCAGATGAAATAGGCACAAGCCAAGCAGGAGAATAAGAAGGAACAACCACAGCAAAAACAACTTGGAGCAATTTTCTGTATCTGTAGGGAACTGGAGAGGGCAGACACAGGCCAAGTCAAACTTATATGCTGTTCTCAGCAATAGGGGTTGTTCTCAAAGGAAGCTGTGTCCCTGGCAACATAACAGCAATGTTGATTCTACAAAAGCTGTATTGTATTAATTCTGAGATATTATCTGTTGAAGACATAATTGTTATAAATCAGTAATATACTAAAACTACTGCTAATTAAATGTTAATGAAGTATTTTTTACTCAGAATTTTATTATATACTTAATGAAAAAGATTTTGGGGACCTCGAATTATATATCTCTTTGATGCATACATAAATAAAAAATACAAGCAAGGTCAATTAAAGATATCTTTAAAACTACCTCCCAATCATAGTGTGATCTACTGAGTTTCTTTTCAACTTAGTGTCATCATTTGCGAAAATAACATCTATGCTATTAAGAAAGTTGGTGATGCACATTTTATTTTAAAAAGTTTTCCTTTAATATCTCTGAGATTTTTCTCAAAACTGTTGAACAGGCTAGAATATACATTATAATGTATGTGACAGACTCTCAAATGCCTCAGGAAGAAATAGATGGATGCCAGACACAAAAATAGAAAAGATAGATAGATGGGTCCTGGCTGGTGTAGCTCAGTGGATTGAGCACGGGCCTGTGAAGCGAAGGGTCACAGGTTCGATTCCCAGTCAGGGCACATATCTGGGTTGCAGGCCAGGTCCCCAGTAGGAGACACATGAGAGCCAACCACACCTTGATGTTTCTCCCCCACTCTTTCTCCTTCCCTTCCCCTCTCTCTAAAAATAAATAAAATATTTAAAATAAAGAAAAGATAGATAGATGATTGATAGATAATAGGATTTAAAGCAACTACGGCATAAGATTACCAATAGGTAAGCCTGGGTAAAGGGTGTTTGGGAGTTCTTTATACTGTACTAATACCTTTTGTATATGTTTGAAACTATGTATTTGAATAATGGATAGAGCTTACATTTAGCAGGATTCTGGCAAGAGAATTGGTCTTGGCTTCCATCATATCTTTTGAACAATGGGGAGAACAATCAGGAATAACAGTGAAACAACATGTGAATCACATCTTCAACAGAAATAATTAACAAAATATATCTGTGAATCTTTAAAGGATGTGGTTGTTGCCAAGACACTGGCACCTATGATACAGTCCTGAAACACCACCACACAGACTAAGTGCAGGGGGGATAAAAGGTGTGTGGAAGAGAACCAATATTGACTATGGGAAGTAGAGTCTGGTTGTCATCACCAAACACTCAATTCCCAAAGGAGAAAAAAAGAGGGAAAATGTTGGTTTTGGAGTCTGAGAACAACCAATAAAACTGGAGGGAAAATTCTTATGGCCTATAAGGGTATATGACTAAAAAAGGCACAGTTACCAATAGTCCACAGGGCATAAAAAGTGTCATATGATTCTAATTACTCGAGGATCTATAACTATCTGAAAAGAAATACTTCTTTCTAGATGTACAAAATCTTACCCTGAAAAAATACTTTAGAAAGATTTACTTGTGTTGATCAGGTCAATAAAACAGAATTTAAATAGTGTGAAAGACAAGAGAGATAAAACATGTTAAATATCATCGGGAAATAGACAGAAATATATATCATTGTTATTGAGTATATCTGAACATATTATATTAAAAATTAAAAATAAAGTATCCTATTCTCTCAAAATTCACTATCCAGAACATTTTCAGACGTATATTTGTTTTAGATAACATGAGGCTTCTGTATTTCAAAAGTTTAAAAGAGAGAAAGAATTAAAACATTTAGTATAAGAGAGGATACTATGACAAGAGTTAATGCAGATCTGTAAAAGAATGAAGAAATAAAGGTTATGGTAACTTAATTAAAAACTTACTGGTTTAAACAGCACATAAGGAGAAAATTAGTGAAAGGATGAGAAAGGAGAAGAACTTTGATAATGAATGTGGGAAAATAGAAATAAAAATGAGAAAGAGAAGCCAAATGCTATCAAGACTAAAAAGGAAAGGTTTCAAATCAGTATAATAGGAATTCTAAAAGAAGAGGTAAGAGGGGATAAAGGCAATAAAGAAATAACGACTAGAAATTTTGCAAAGGTGATGGCAGATGAGAATCTTCAGATTTAGGTCACATTAATCACATCTAGGAAATAGTCATGGCTAGACACAGTGACATGAAACAAACGACAGAGCTAAGGAAGAAAGAAGTACAGCTTGTTTTCAAAGGAATAACGAGTAGACTGACAGCTGAGTATTCAGCTTAAGCTATGAGAGTAAGATATTGGAACAATGTCTTCAAGACTATGAGAAAAATAGCTCTAAAATTATATAATTACCCAAATAATCAATTAAGAATGTGGTTTAAAAAAAGAGTATTATCAATCAAAAACATAATAAAACAAGACTTAAATGGCTTAATATCAATAGATTCTTAATAAAGGAAGAGTGTTTTATCCAATTTAAGATTTAGTTAATTATAATATTGTAAATTTTGTCAGTATTCTAGGTTCATTATGAAAGGAAAAAGCCCTCTATTAAATTGTGACATTTAAATGAATGCAAGATTAATTATAATTTAAATATTAAAAGAGATGTAACTCAGTAAAAATAAAATACAGTATTTTAAGAAAAAGAAAGACAATCTTTGAAGGAAGATTTGAGAAGCAAAGAGAGTGGTGCCTATTTCAGTTACCTAGCAGTATGTATGCAGTATTATTCCATTTTAGATTTTACACATGTATGTAAATATGTACATAAACAGATATACAGGGTGGAACAAAAGTAGGTTTACAGTTGTGTAAATAAAAAATATTACAATAATTAATAAATAATACAAGAATAAACTGTATATCACATACTCAAAACTATAAACCAATTTTGCCTCACCCTGTACATTTAAAAAGGTCATATAAAATATATATGCAACAGGGAGAAATATATGAAGATATGAAATATTATAAAAATATACACTTTTTCTAGGCAGCATTTAAGGAAGTTGTTAAATATATGCATATACATTTTTTATTTTAGAATAACTTCAGAATTACAGAAATGTTGGAAAGATAGTACAGACTTTTCATATATCCCACATCTAGTACTTTCTATTATCAATATCTTACATCACTATAGAATATTTGCCATGAATAAGAGTGCAAATATAACCAATACTGGTACATTATTTTTAACCTTACTCCTTCTTTAATTAATATTGTCTAAAACTTCACCAAATGTCCTTTCTAGTTATTCTTGTTATTGTTCCAGGATTCCATTCAGTGTGCTACATGACATTTGGCTTTCCTGTCTCCTCAGGCTCTTTTCACACTTCCCTCACTCTGATGACCTTGACAATTTTGAAGAATACTTGTCAGGTATTTCTGTAGAAGGTGGCCTGATCTGATGTTCTTTTTCTTTTTCCTCCTTTTCTTATGATTAGTTTAAGGTTGTATGTTTTGGAAAGGAAGACCAGAGGTAAAGTGCAGCTCTCATCATATCATATCCTGATACCTGCTCTTCAATGTCGATGTGGACCTTGATCGCCTACATGGCTGAGGTACCATTTGCCAGATTTCTCTGTAACACTGTAAAATCACCTTCCTCTTCTCTTTCTGTACTGTGTTCTTTGGAAGGAAGTCACCATGCAAAGCCTAGACTCTTTAAGTGGGAGTTTTGTTTATCTTCCCCAGGGCAGATTATCTTCAAAAATTATATAAAGTTATTTGAATAAGAATTTTGTTTATTCCATTTGTTTATTTATTTAATTATTTATTTTATCAGTATAGATTCCTGGTTAATTATTTAGATTGTATTCAAATACTACTTGATTATTATTGTTTGCTCAAATTTCTCCAGTTTTGGGCATCGACAGGATTCTCAGTTGACTCTTCTTTCTTCAACATACCCTGTTTGGTGTATGTGTGTGTGATGTTTTGCTTTTTTGTTAGTTTGTTTTAAACTTTCTTTTTTTCTGGAAACACAATATGCTCCAGGCTTATCTAGCATATTTCCTGTCCCCATATATAAGCAGTTATTTTTCTAGGGTATCTTAGTTCCCTGTATTTGCAAAATGGTATCAGAAATTAATGTCTGAGCAATGGCTGTACTTATTGCTTGGCACAAGCATTTTGTCATTTGTTTATCCAACCAAACACCTTCTTCTTCTTTTTTTCAGTCTTGAGCCCATTATTTTAATTACTTCATAATTTAATTTGTAGTAAGTACTATTTTGCTTCTACCTTATGCATAGTGTCTATGATAAATACGTAAGATATATTCCTATTGATCATATGGAAATGTTTTGCCACATGTGCACATGGATTTCCCCTTCTATCCAAAGTTTTTTGACTGTGCATGTGCTGAGTGCTCCGTAAGAATACAAAGCCTGAAGTAAAAATTGTGTTTTTATTTGGAGATTCCTACAATGTGATGTAAATTCAGACTCAAACCTGCACGTAGTAAGGATGCAGATTTCCATTTCTCATAGCAGGTTTAGCCACCATCCTTTCTTCTTTTATCCTGTGTCTTACTTCTTAGAACTACTGAATTGGTTCCTCATACCTACTTCCTGGGCCTTAATTTCTCCTTTCATTATTTTATCTCTAAATTTACCTTCTTTTGGTTTAATAACACATATATTGTTTTGAATATTTCTCCCACCACACTAGCATAATGTGAAATTTGTAACAAGGAGATTTTGAAGTTACTTTAGCTAGCCGTGTTGTCAAAACTAGAAATCTCTATTCTAATAATTTACTAATTTTTATTGTAATTCAATAAATTAATGTTATCTAGTGAAATGTTACTAGTGAAAATGACAGAGAGTAAAGAAAAATCCATTTCAAGTAATAAAATATAGAAAAATAAAATAATTGAAATTACTTTGAGTTCAAAAATTCTAAAATGAGAATGAAGAAGATATATATTTTTGTTTTATAATAAACTATCCAAAGTGCCCAATTACTATTTATTGACTTGTTCAGGATGTTTTCAGTTTTTTATTTATACATAGAAAAATAATGAAATATACTTCTCATAGAACACAGTTTCATTTCAATTATAAATGGGATTACCAAATTATTTCATTTCCAAATAATTTCTAAGGGAACAATAAAAAATATTAAAAGTTTAAATATATGTATTTATGCTGTATACAATTTACATGTGTATGCGTGTGGTTTTCATATTTACTTTTTTTTTATTAAAATGTTTTATTATGTTTGTGGATCAATAAAATACAACAATTTTAAATATTTTATTTTTCTCCAAATATATGCTTCAAGGGGCTGTGAGAAAAGTAACTTCCATTAGTACTGTCATCATACTTGCTTGCTGGGAGAAGAGATCCTGCTCACTCTGTTTTACCAGGTACCTTTGCAAAGAGGTTGTTGCTAGTAACACACTGTCTGGAAAGTATCTGAGAAGGCATAAAAAGGCATTTCTGGTCATCTTTCTGAATAACTGTGCATTAAAGTAAGAACTTAATTCACTGCACATGTGTTTCACATGCAAACAAATAAGACCAGAGAAATGTGAGGCACCCAGTAGAATTGGCTTATCTTGATATATTCAGTAATAATAATGCTTGTTTAAAATGTAAAATTTCACACAGCGATTAAACTACATAGAATATTAAGATAACATGCATACATGGATCAGTTTTAGGCAAATGGGAGAACAGGATAACACTGATTCCAAGTTTGAGACTTCTGTTACTGCTTCTGTACTGTTACAAGCTGTCTTTCCTTAATTGTATAATAGCTCTCTTACCTACATAAGAACAGTTATGTTTTTATCAAAGAAAAATGTATCTTATAAAATGTATGTTGGCTTTTATATTTAACATTCTGCTTTAACTCAGGTATTTAATATCAGGTATTTTTAAATAGTATTTTATTTTTATGAAAGGAGAATTCATGTGTAGTGAATATGTATACTTTAAAAATATTTCTCACTCAAGTTGAAATTTCAGGTTAGTAGGATGTTAATACTTACCCTTGGGAGGGGCAGGGGAGAGCAATGGGTGAAAATTAGGACAAGTATAACAGAACAATAATAAAAAATGATACTACTTCCCTTAAAAATCACTCAAACCTAGTGATGGAGAGCTAACTGCATTGGGTCAATTATGGAAGCATATTACATCTATTTTGAAACTTATGATGCTTCAATTTATTTTTTTAATTTATTTTTTTATTGTTGTTCAGTAACAGCTGTCCAGATTCCCCCACTGTCCCAGTTGTTCTCTTCCAACCCCTGCTCTCAAAGGCCATCCCCACCCCATTGTCCTTTTCAGTGGGTCCTTTGTCCATTTGCCCCTTCTTTCTCCCACTATACCCCTTGTCACTGTCCTTTTGTTCTTTATTTCAATGTCTCTGCTTCTTCTATGTTCACTCGTTTGTTTTGTTGATTAGGTTCCACTTATAGGTGAGATCTTACGGTATTTGTCTTTCATTGCTTGGTTTATTTCACTTAGCATAATGCTCTCCAGTTCCACCCATGCTGTTGCAAAGTGTAAGAGTTCCTTCTTTCTTTCTGCTGCATAGAATTCCATTGTGTAAATGTACCACTGTTTTTTGATCCACTCTTTTACTGATGGGCACTTAGATTGTTTCCACCAGTTGGCTATTGTGCTGCTATGAACATTGGGGTGTATAGATTCTTTTGAAGTGGTGTTTCAGGATTCATAGGGTATATCCCAGCAGTGGAACTGCTGGATTAAAAGGGAATTCCATTTTTCATTTTTTGAGGAGTTTCCATACTATTTTCCACAGTGCGTGCACCAGTCTGCATTCCCACCAACAGTATACTAGGGTTCCCTTTTCTCCACATCCTCTCCAACACTTGTTGTTTGTTGATTTGGTTATGATTGTCATTCTGACAGGTGTGAGGTGGTATCTCATTGTCGTTCTAATTTGCATCTCTCTTATGTGTATTGATGCTGAGCATCCTTTCATATGACTCTGGGCCCTCTGTATGTACTCCTTGGAGAAGTGTTTATTCAGGTCCTTTAACCATTTTTTAATTGAGTTGTTTGTCTTACTAATGTAGAGTCATGTGAGTTCTTTATATATTTTGGAGATCAAACCCTTGTGTGAAATATCATTGGCAAATATGCTTTCTCATGTGGTTGGTTCCTTTTTCACTTTGCTGATGTTTTCTTTGGCTGTACATGTCTTTTAATTAATGTAGTCCCATTTATTCTTTTCTTTATATCCCTTGCCTTAGGGGGTATATGGGTGAAAAATATTGCTGCATGGGCTATCTGAAATTTTCCTGCCTATGTTCTCCTTTAGGACATTTGTGGTATCACAATTTATATGGTCATTTATTCAATTGAGTTTATTTTGGTGTATGGTGTAAGTTGGTAGACTAGTTTCATTTTGCATGTACCTGCCCAGATCTCCCAACACCATTTGTTGAAGAGGCTATTTTTACTCCATCTTATGCTTCTGTTCATTTGTCTAATATTAATTGACCATAGAGACATGGGTTTATTGCTGGGATCTCTATTCTGTTCTATTGATATATGTGTCTGTGCTTATGCCAGTGCCAGAGTATTTTGATTACAGTGGCCTTGTAATACAGTTTAATATCAGGTATGGCGATTCCTCCTACTTTGTTCTTCTTTCTCAAAATTGCAGAGGCTATTTAGACTGTTTAAGGTGCTATATAACTTTTTGAAATATTTTTTCTGTATCTGTGAAATATGTTATTGGTACTTTAATAGAGATTGTGTTGAATCTATTACCCAGTATGGTCTTTAAGAACCATAATTATTGTGAGATATTAATGTCAATATCTAAAATTATAACTAGAAGCCAGTAAGTTATGAGATAGGATTTAGGGATAAATCAGAGATAGCCGTTTTATTTGAGGTGCATGTTTTCACAGATATATATATATAATAAAAAATATAAATTTATATATACATATATACACATTTTATATGTGTACATGAGTATACATATATTATGCATCATATATACATATATACATACCTATACACACATATATGTGTGTATAGGTATGCATAGATATGTGTGTATATGTGTGCATATATGTGTGTGTATATGTGTATATATAATATATGAATATATATGTGTATTCATATATACATAATTTTTCTAAACTGTTTTACAGTATATTTTTAGCAAAAACATAAACTCATGAACCTATGTTTGTATAGTTATTCTTAACCCAATATCTGAGTTTAATAAATCTAGGATATTTTAGTCCATTTACAAATTTGTGATGTTATATTTTTTATTTTATGTACTTTATCTTCCTTTACTAATTATAATTTGCTGTATATTTTGTGTTATCTTTTAACTTACATGTAGTTTCTTTTGATATTTATTCCTTATATGTTAATAGATTAAAACAATATACTTACGTTAATTGATGCTGAAGGTATTTGGCACATTGAAATTGATATTTCTCATAAAACCAATGGAATTGAATTAATAAGCATATAGATAATATATTTCATCAGAAACAAACAACAAAAATATTTAAGAGATTAAAAAATGAAGACCTTTTAACTAAATTGAAGAAGAAAGCAAGAAAATTCAGTATCATAAATACTCTTTAGAATGACTCTGAACAATCTGCCTACAGCTGGAAAATTATAAAACCAGCAATAGGTTGTTGTTAAGGAGTGGATGACCACAGATGCATGTAAGGTTCGACAAGCACACACTTTCTGGAAAGTCTCGTTTGGCCAACAGTGGAGATAAACGTGAAGCCCTTCATAACAGGACCACCTGGGAGGCCCAGGAGATGAAAGTCAAGCTGGATCAGATGAGAGAAGAGGGCTATCTTCATCTCATATGGAGCAGGACAGTGCTTCAGGATTAATCAGTACGTGAAAACTTTAAGAACTAAATGAAAAATAATTTGTAAGCTGTATCTGAAAAGTTAAACACACTAAAAGATTGAAACATCAATGAAAATATATCAGAGACTTAAAATTATTATTAAAGTTTCTGTCTTATTCACTTGGGTTTTCTGGAATTTGATATAACTGTCTGCTCTTACCTCATGGCATTTGCTCAGGTTTATGTTAATTAGATATTCATTAGAAGGCTTTAGTTTTCTACAGAAATTTTTCTAAAAATGATTTTTTGTTATATTCACTCATTGATAAATAATGCAAGTTATTATAAACAGATAGTTCTTATGTGCAAGGCTCAAATGCAAGTAAGAGTCCTGGTGTTGGAAAATTTGTCTGTCAATGCTGCCCTTCAGCTTCTAGAATATTGTTCAGTAAATATCTGTGGTCAAAAAATATTGCTGAAAGTAAATGAAATAAGGCAAGGGTCAAGCTCGTATACTCAGGATATCTTTTTCTAGTATAACATAGGTGCAATAAATGGATACATAATTCATTGAACTATGACAATACCAACATATAGATGTTTTAAGAATTTTTCATATTGATGCTTTGGCATAACTTTTATATTTCTAAGTTGGGTGATATTTTGGTATACTAAATGATTGACCAAAAATTAGTATTAAAATAACTGAGTACAAAATAAAAATAAAGAAATTGAAAAATAGATGTTTAAAGGATAGCTTAATTCAGCTCAAGATAAAGTGACAAATCATATCCTACTTGGACTAATTATTTCTTCAATAGTTTAGATCTCCCTCATAATGTCAATCAAAATTTCTCAAACAAAATGACTAGAAAGTGGAAATCATAAAGTATATTAATACTTAATTGATCTTTGTTGTTGTGACTAAGTTCCTAAGTCATCACAGTATCTTGATTGAGTTTAATAAAATAAATGCATAAACAGAACTTCAGAGGTCAAAAAATTCATTCATAAATCATAAATTAATAATATGTTGGTCTTTCTCTCAGGAGTGGTATGATGGGTGTTTATGAGTAGCACAGAGAGGGTGATCAGAGACAAAAACAGTCAACTCTATCTCTGGGTTTAGTGGGTTCTGGGATTTCAGTGGTAGAAAGGATTGTTGCAATACCAATGGAAAAAGCAGAATTAGCTTTGCTTTCTAAGCCAACATCAAGGAATTATATGAAGCAACATGGGGAGTCAGAGTGGCCTAAGTCAATTCTAAGTCATGGTATTATAAGAGCTTTTTTAATTAAAATGAGTCAAGCTATTTAATAGTTTCAAAAATATTATAATCATGATATGTTATTTGGGAAATTTTGAGTGTAAAAGGCAGACATTTCCATTGTTTTGCAGGCAGTCTACATAATTTCACCTCACTGCACAGAGAATTTGCCCTCTTTCAGGCAATTTTGCATCAGAGCTAAACTTGACACACCCTAACTGAAATGCTGATTTTTAAATTATCAATAATAGTAGATCATTATATTAGTAAGATTTCTCCTTAGCTTATCATTGTTGCTTGGAAAATATTTTATGTCTTTAGATGACTTAAAATTGAAGTTCTGTATTCCAGGGAGGTGATTATTTCTTCATATCATTTCTCTTCTTAAATTTTTAGCAAAGTCAGTATCCAAGACACTAATGTGTTATTATCTGCTCTTTTTAAACTAGTTACAGGACTTTAATAGCTTCCACTTCTTTAACAGCATCACTTTTTTTCCTGACCAAAAAAAATAAATAAATAAATGGATTATTTTGGAGACATTTAATCATTTTATTTTTGTTTCTTGTTTAGAATGTCCTCTAAATTTAGATAAAGGACAATCTTCAAATTTTAATTTGTCCTCAAAATCGATTTATTTCCCTGTTCTCCTGTTTTTAGCATTTTTCTCATTCCCTGAGCTCAAGAATTCTTTTCATTTTAAGTGCTTTAAAGAATGAAATGTAAAGGGTGGTACTTCTGGGATAAGACACTTGACTCCCTTGAATAGTTTAATTTCACTTTGAAATTTATAACTCAGTCGATATAAAAAGGAGTCTATATTATCAGCAGAAACTGCAAAAGTTTCCTTTAGATGTCTGAAATTTAAAGGAGTATTTTTCAAAAGAAAAATTTGTGGTGAATTGGTGAAAAATGGAGCACAGACAATAGACATTGTATTGGGAATTAAAAGGAAGTTCACTAGAGAGTGAGTGAAGCTCCCATCTTCTTCCAGAGCTCAGCTATCCACTTGTTGGATACAAGTGTCCAAGTAGGACACGGACATGAGGAAAAACTATCAGTGAGCTCAGCGAGGAGAAGTAGATCGTAATACTCTCAGAACTTCCAGCCTACTACACCACTGACCCTGGCAAGCTGGCATCCTAGGGATCTGTCCACAGCTTATTAGTCTTCCCTCCCAATACAGAGCCCTGTGTCCTGTTCTTTCCCTACATCACAATACCTCTGTATGGAGCTCAGTACTTCTTCCTTGTTCTCCCCCAGTGCTCACACTTACTGTGGATCAAATCTGTCATATGGTCCCTGAATATATTGTACCTCACCTTTGAAACATTGTTGAGAGTTATTTTGTTTGTTTGCATAATTATTTGACTACCGTTCATCTCTTGCACTAGAATGCAAGCCTATGAAGTTAGGGTTCTCACTTGCACTGAATTTCAGTGCCCATTAGGCAGATAATAAGCAGGGTTTGGGAGACAAACAACATAGACCTAGCATTTAATTTGTATTGTCATGGTCTGAAAAGCTCCAAACTTGAGATATTTATCTTAAGCCTCCTGGGGTAGTAATATCCATTTGTATATATTTATACAAATCTACTTAATAAAACTCTATACAATGAATAGGAGAGATAAACATCGAACTCAGGAGTATCTAATTTTTGCATCATGGAAGAGGAGTGCAATTGTAATATATTAGCAATATTTTATACCTTTTTTCTTAAAGATTTTATTTATTTTCATTTTTAGACAGAGGGGAAGGGAGAAAGAAAGAGGGATAGAGAAACATCCCTCTGTGGTTGCCTCTCATGTGCCATGTACTGGGGACCTGGCCCACAAACCAAGCATCTGCCCCAGACTGGGAATCGAACCAATGACCTTTTGGTTTGTAGGCCAGTGCTCAATCCACTGAGCCACACCAGCCAGGTATTTTATATCTTAATATATGTAGAACACATATGTTGTTTTTGTCAGGTTATACTTCGAGTCCTTTTACATAGCTGAATGTTTTTAATAATTTAAATTTTATGTAGTTGGTTAAAAATATATTTGTGTGGTGATACTCTAAACACATCAAAAATCATTAGGAAAAAATGAATACTTTTCAAACAATGTTTAAAATAGTTTGTTTTAATTAAAAGATAAATACAAACCAGAATAATCCTTATTAAATATGAGGAAAATTCACTAATACTCATTAATTTATTTTATTTTGCTTTTATTTTAAGAATTTATTTGTATTTAAATTTTGTTCATAAGTTTTTGAATTTGTAATGCATTCAGTGCTATAAAATTTTAAAAAGAGGAATAATTATCTTAAAAGATTATGAAGTAAATAACACTTATGAGCCTGCTAATAATGAATGGGAAAAGACATCAATAAACAATTTCAAAAGAATATATAATGACATATATTCAAGAAGCTAAGGTGCAGATTAGGTTTAAATAGGTAAACCTTTGGTCTATCCAGTGAACTTAGAAATATTTCATCATAATAAATTATAATGATTAGAAAAAATATGTAATATTCAGTTTACTATTCGGTTTTCAACAGTGAAAATTCTGGAAATGCTTGAGGGTTTTTTTTAGCCAGTAGTGAAGACTCATAGATGTCACTCTGTATAGTCTTTACCCTCATATGTCACATACTCTGTTCCATAAGAGAAGTATTTATATCTTATATCCCTCTTTGATCCCCATTACTCATTTTCAGGGCCACTCAAGGGTTTTTTTTCTGCTTTTATTTTACTAGAGTTTGATACTGTATGCAAACATTCCTCTAGTGTTGCTGTAGTTATTTTGGCTATGCTTCGAATTTTTTCTTCTCCTCCAGAACTTAAATTATTTGTACCCTGTATCTTTCCAACTTAAGTTGGTTTCCTCATTGTTTCTTTTTTTTTGTTGTTTTTTTTTTTTCTAGTGATATTTTTCTTAATGAACTCCCTCAGAAGACTTCTTCCCTGATTTCATGAGCAGAGAAAGCAGAGTGAGGGAACACTAAGTGGAAATGTGAATACTTGGGCCATTTTGCTACAAATGTATCTCCATTTTATCATACATAAAAAGCATATAAATTAACACTTAGGTTAAGTGGTTTCTTGAGGATTAAACTTTTTCCCCCATGTCAGAGTTGGCTAGTAATAGTAGAAGTAGCATCAATTGTAGTCACATCATTTAGTGTTGGTATAATAAATATTTCCAAGCCCACTACTCTTAATCATTTTGCCTAAACTAGTTATATGTTACATGGATTACCCACTCATTACACAAATTTCAAAGTCAGAATGGAGTTTTCATTGATTTTGAATGATGTTTATTAACATTGTACTCAAAGAAGACCTTGTTTCCTTATATTAAATATGGAAAATAAACAAAACTAAAACCTCTGGAATTACAAATATAAGATGTAGTATATGTACTTGATTGTAAATTATGTTTTAGTGTACTTTTTAAGGAGTTTATTTATTTATTTTTAGATAGAGGGAAGGATAGGAGAAAGATAAGGAGAGAAACATCAGTGTGTGACTGCCTCTTGTGCACCCCCTACTGGGGACCTGACTTCAACCCAGGTATGTGCCCTGACTGGGAATCCAACCAACAACTCCTTGGTTCTCAGGCAGGTGCTCAATACACTGAGCCACATCAGCTAAGACCGTTTTAGTGTATTTTTAACTCATTGAATGCATTTTAAAGACATTAGCATTATGAATAATTTGATTGCTAAGGAATGTCCCCAAATTTTATAAAGTTTGGAAGGAACTTTATACAAGGTTTTTTTTTTTGTAAGTAGTATTTTGTGGAACATTATATGACAGATGGTTCTCCAGTTCACATAACATTAAGTATATTTCTTAACTTTGTAAGTGTTCAGAAAATACTTAAACAGGTAATATTAAATGAATTGGAGCATATGTACAACCAGTTTATTTAAGGACAAATGAAGCAATAAGATTTAGAATATAGTAATGCTAAGCACACGTGCACATATATTTTCACTAATTCTTCATTGTAAGATACATATATATTATATGTTAATATATTAGAAAATAACGAAATTTAATATATATGTTATAAATATCATTATATTTCCTAACATTTAGCATGTCAAACAGCATTGTTTAGGTTTTGAAGCGAAAACAAAAGATAAACTATATTTGCCTTTTTCCTTAAGGCATCCTGTAAGATCAAGTTGTTTTATTTCCATTTCCTTCTATTTTCTAATTCTTGGTGTCAAAATTAGTTTTTTAATTAAAATCAAATTAAATCATAATTCCTTGCAGGCAAAAACACATATACACATAAACAAGCATGATTTGTATTATAATTAAAACTCTTGTCACTTTTAGTCAAAGAAAATGAGAGTTAAAGGATTTGCACACTTAGATAATATTTTAAATCATAATTCAAAATATAAATCAATGTACACAGAAAGCATTAAAAATTCATTTCAAATATCAGCCCATACCATCAGGCAATTAAGTTACCATTTTATTACATGTTGTGAGGATAGAGAACTCTGCATTCTCTGCTTTTCTGACAGTAATAAAATATCTTGACAATATATTTACTGAAAGTAATTGACAACAGAATAAAAGTTTTAAAAAAACTTCCTAAGTTAAAAAAAAACTAAATTTTACCAGTGATATTTCAACAATTATTTTTAAAATAGCTAAATAATAAATTTATTGTATGTAGGATTCTACATAAGTTTGAAAATGTTTGCATAAGCTTTAACTGATTCAATCAACCCAGGGACCCTGTAAGTAGAAATGTGATCATAATTCTTTGTAGAAAGATAGGTAACCAGAATTAATAGATATAACAAATTAGATAATTAACTAGTAACCTTTTACTGGTACATTTGTAAAAAAGATACAGTCAAAATGGAGTTCAATAATTCTAAAACCAAATTGTTCATCAAAAGTTATTTTTAATGTATAATTTAAATTTTATTTGAAAAGCTTTTTTTCCCTTTTTATTGACTTTATTGTGGTGACATTGGTCAATAAAATTATAGCCTGTACACAGATTTCAGGTGTACAATTCTTACAATACATCATCTGTATTTTGTATTATGTGTTTACCACCCTCAAAGTCAAGTTCCCTTCCATCATCATGTCTCCTCTCTGTACTTTCTCCTACCTCCCCCACCCCTCTTTCCCTCTGATAATCACCATAGTATTGTCTGTGTCTATTATATTTTTGTGCTTAATCTATCAGTGCTTAATCCTTAAAGCATTGATAGATATAGAAAAAGAGCAGGCAATTTTGCATGTGGATCTAACTACATTTTTTACTGTGTTAATATGTAGAATATACATAATCATTCTGAGAACTTTATAAATGTGTGTTTTAGATTTTAAGTGATTAAAAGAACAACTCAAATAAGGTTTTGAAAAATTTTAAATGAGGAGGGATTTTTCAGATTATGGCTCTTTAAGGCCATGGAACAGCTAATTTAAGACACAACACATTTGAATCTCAAAGACTCATCTACCTCAGTTCTTTCTCTCTAACTTGCAATTTCCCCTCCCATAATACATAAGTTTATTTCTAAAAATTCTTCTCCATAAGGAATACAGTCATCACCAACACTTTATATCTTTCAATAAAAAAGAACTTCTTCGACACAAAAAGCAAAAACCTACAATGGGCTAATGATACTTTACTCAATAAATGGTGTTGGGAAAATTGGACAGCTACATGAAAAAATTAAACTAGGCCATCTTCTTACACTATACACACTATACTCAAAATGAAATAGAGAAAACATAAGTAGTAAAGTCTGGAACATTTCTAGTAGCAATATTTTTCTGATATAGCTCCTCAGGCAAGGGAAAAAAATAAATGGGACTACATCAAACTAAAAAGATTTGCACAGAAAGGGAAACTATCAACAAAATGAAAAGATGACACACCAAATGAGAAACCATACCTGCTAATGATACAGTTGATAGGAGGTAAATATCCAAAATTTATGAAGAAGTTTTAAAATTCAACAGAAGAAAAACAAACAATCCAATAAAAAAAATGGGCAAAAGACCTGAACAGACACTTCTCCAAAGAGGACATACAGATGGGCAATAGACTTATGAAAAGATGCTCAATGTCACTAATCATCAGACAAATGCAAATTAAAACCACAATGAGATACCACTTCACACCTTGTCAGAAAGCAAGGATGTGGAAAAAGGTGAGTGCTCGTGCACTGTTCGTGGGAATGCAGACTGGTGCAGCCTCTGTGGAAAGTAGTATGAGGATACCTTCAAAAGCTAAAAATGAAACTGCCTTATGACCCAACAATTCCACTTCTGGGAATATATCTGAAGAAACCCAAAACATTCATTTGAAAGAATATAGCACCCTTATGTTCACGGCAGCATTGTTTACAACAGACAAGATTTGGAAACAGCCCAAGTGTCCATCAGTAGATGAGTGGATAAAATAGTTATGATACATTTACATAATGGAATACTACTCAGCTGTAATTTTTTTTTTTTACCCTTTGCAACAGCATGGATGGACCTGGAGAACATTATGCTAAGTGAAATAAGCCAGTCAGAGAAAGACAAATACTATATGATTTCACTCATGTGGAGTCTCATGAACGAATTGAACTGACAAGCAAAATAGAGACAGATTTGTAGACAGAGAGTAGGCTGACAGCTCTGGGGGGTCAGAGGAAGAGGGGTCAAGCTAAAAATAAAAAATAAAGAGAAAGAACTCATAGGCACAGACAATACCGTGGTGGTTGTGGGTTGTGGGGAGTGGTGGAAGTAGAGGAGGGTATAAGTGGGATAAATGGTAATGGATGAAATACAATAAAAACTAATATATAAAAAAGTAATATAAAAATTAAACTAAATTAAAAAGATTGGGACACTGAATTTCTTTCAATGTTCCATGGAAAATCGCAAGATGCTGAATGGCCCTGCTTTCCTTTGACAATCTTTGAAGTAATGATTAGTTCATGGACTCAAATGTTCAGATTGGCCAGCTGGGGCTAAATGTCTTCTCCATGTAGTAACAGCGGCAGACATTTCTGTATGATTGATAGCTCCTCAAAATTATGATAGTGGAAGAGCATGAATCAAATCAGACCCACTATTTGACAAAGATTATATGTATATATCACCTGTATGATTGCCAAGCATTCATACACACTTCTTGCTATATATACTCCAACTTGCCCCTTCTGGATGCTGTAATACTATGTACACTATTAAAAGTAGCTATCTTTCAAATCTAGGCTCTCTGGGTGCAACGTCTAGGAGTAGGCATGGCAAGCAGGAGCTAAGAGATAGATATAAATTTCAATATGTCCAATGATATTAATGCAGTAAAATATTTTATTATTCATATATTAGATATAAAATATTTAGTAAAGAGAGGAAGAAACTTTTTTTAGGAGTGCATTTTATTTTATTTTTTTTAATATATAATCTTTATTATATTTATTCCATTACCATTCAGACCCCTTATACCCTCCTTCCCTAGCAATCACCATACTGTACTATAAGTCTGTCTCTGTTTTGCTTGTTAGCTCAGTTTGTTCATTAGATTCCACGTAATTGAAATAATAAAAACTATATTGTGTAGATATATCACATGTTTTATTTTCTATGAATCAGGTTAATTTTTATTTCAAGTCTCAACAACTTCAAAACAGTAAAATATAAAAATCTTAACTCACTCAGGATTATACCCCTTTTCCTACCAGGTATGGGGCGTACAGAGTTAAGTGGCATGCTATTGCAGGTGAGGGTGGAAAATGGCTGGTTTTAGGAAAGAGACACCATCAGTGATTATGGACACGTGCACAGTTCTCTGTCTTCCTAAAAAACAAACACAAATACTTAAGAATTTCTCTTGTAAACCACCTATTTTCTCTCCCAAATGGAGGTTCTATTAACATTTTTCTTACATACAGTGAAAATTTAGATATTTTTGATGATAATGTCACCAGGATAACAAAATTATAGGTAGCTGGAGCTGTGTATAGATTATTTTGTGAAATGAAAGGTGAGAAATTTCTTATTTGGGGGAGAACTTCCTCTACTTGTTCTCATGACTCATGTTTTTGAGAGCTTTATTTTTTATTATATTTTGAAAGGTCTATTTTAAGGTAGTCAGCTAATTTTCAAAATAATAAGAAGAATTTTAAACTACACTGTTCCTTATAATTATTTTGAAAAAAACTTTAATAAATTACTCATGTTAAGACACAATAGATTTTAGAACTTATATCTCGGTTTTGCACTTCTCCCTTATTGCCCAATAACTCTGAACCCAGCCTAAATTTGGAATTTTGCATCAGCAAAACCATAAATTCCACTTTCAATAGGATAGAAGTCAGAAGTCAGCAAGCAAGATTATTCATTTAATATGAATGTGTTGCAAAGTATAATTATTTCTCTGGAGTCTTCACCAATTCAGACCCTGTTTATAGAAGGTCAGATGAATTGCAAAACCATATTGTTTTAAGAAAATGAATTAGTAATTAGATCTTATATATATTTTTAAAGATTTTATTTATTTATCTTTAGAGGGGAAGGGTTAGGGAGAGATATATCAATGTATGGTTGACTCCTGTGTGTCCCCTGCTGGGAACTGGCCTGCAACCCAGGCATGTGCCCTGACTGGGAATCAAACCACGATCCTTTGGTTCACAGGCCCACACTTAATCCACTGAGCTACACCAGCCAGGGCTAGATCTTATATTCTTATAGTTGTTATTGAAATTGTGAATAATTGGATACTTAATAATGTCAGTGTGAAGGGTATGTGTTTCATTCAATACAAGCAGGTAAATTGTTGTGTCTATCAAAGCCAACCCTGTTATATCCTTATTCCATTACTTTTGCTTAATGGTGAAGTCCCTGATCAGCACCTGCTGCTTGGAGAAATAAAGAAACATATTCTCCATTCCACTCATAGTATGTGCTACTTCCTTATCACAAGTGAAGGGAATGTTTTAATTGTCCAGAAAACTTTTGTAGATATTTAATGAAAAAGCACATTAACTGTTGGGCAGAGTCAAGAAATGGGAAATACCTAGGAAATATTTGTCACATGTTATTTACAGTTTCAAAAGAATGTTTCATTTATGACCATGGGAATTTCACATAATTAAATGTCTTGGGAGGTGAAAAATTGAAGAAAGACAGGTTCTTTTCTGTTTTAATTCTTAAAGTTTTCATAGACTAAGGTGCAACTTGGTTCTCCAGGAGGACCAGTTGGAATTCTGTGTCTCACGTATTTGGCAGTGAACCATTTTTAATGACATATTCCATTGAACAATTTTGGGAAATTTCAATATAGACTTGTATTATATTAGAGTCACAAGTACTCTTACAAATTACCAGGCTGAAGACATTTATGTTATAAATGGGGAAATTAAGGGCCAGAAAAAGCTCCTGTAAATTTGCCAAAAATATACTTAACAACAGAATAAGAAATTCATATTTTTGTTCCAGGTCAGGGATTCTTTTTTCCAATAAAGTACTCAGTTTTAGAAGTTAATTTCACAGTGCTTCAAAATCCTCCATTTTTGGCCAGTAGTGAATTTAATAAAAATTAGCTTCAGTATCCAAGTTGTTAAAACAAATGAAGCAAAATATTTAAGACTCTTATCAAAAATTAGATCCTGCATTTAGATTGGGGAGAAATGACCTTTACACTCTCAGACCTTGGAATAACTTCAGTAAGGCATGTAACAGTTGAGACAAGACTAGAATGCTTCCTATAGCACATGCCCCTTGGGAAGTGAGGGAACTGAACTTTAGCAGAACCCCAATGACAACATCAGGCAGAGGAGAGAAAGTGCTCAAGGTACACAAAGAAGCAGTCTGAAGAGAACTGATCTTGTAGACCCTAAGTGATCTATGACCAGTGAAAGCATTCATCAATGTGTAGCAGGGGAATTACTGCCCTGGCTAATTTTTAACAATGGTTTATAATTCTTTGTAACTCATGTTTTTGTCCTGGAAATAATCTGTGAGAAACCTGCAATGCAGAGTTCTCAATCCCACCCCAGTAGCCACTGGTCTCTGCAATATCACCGATATACGGTGCTGCATCAAGGTTAGACATTTCAGTCTTTATAAAGGTGAGCACGGAGAAGAGTAAGATATGGATTGATTTTCTTTCCTTCTCTTTGTAATACACTAAGTTTTTTATTTAAGCCCAGAGTCTAACAGAGATACTGCTGCAGTCTTTTGGTTCTGCCAATGATTTCAGGGTACTTCTTCTAGTAAACCCACCTAGTTTCAGTTAAATAAGAAATTTTGTCTCTCAAAGATATTTAGGAGCCTCTATGATTTTTCCCTAACAAAACTCTAAAATGTATTTTGGATAATACTTCAAATTCATTGTCCTCTAAATCCAGATTATACTAGGTTTATAAGCATTTGCCTTATTATTTTTTTCAATTTCCAACCATGCCTCTACTGCAAGTTGCTGTAATGTGCTCTATGTGCACTCACTACAATATCACTGGCAAAAATTTCCCATATTTGCTGCCATCCTTTGATCCTGCAGAAAATAGCTCTTTTTCTCAAAGTAAATGTCACTCATTTCTCAAATAGAAATTATTGCTTTGTAAAAAAAAAATCCCTTGCTTTTTCTCTTTTTCTCTCTTCTCTCTCTGTTTTCATTATATGGCTAGATAGAGGTCTTTATTTGGATCTTTCATCAATGGAAACTAATGGAACCTTTTAGTATATTTGTTTCTCCAAACCAAATTATCTTATGTATCATGACTTACTAAAATTCCAGAATGTCAAAGAAATTTCAAAAAAAATCACATTCTATTCTCACAGACCCTCAATTTACAAAATACAGAATACAAACAAATCCTTGGCACCAGATGTGACTATCACAGCCATTGACACTCTAACAACCTTATACATACATTAGCACCAGCTCCAAAGCACACTCATGCCCCGAGAATCAATACTTAGTATAATATAGACCTGCAGTGCTCTTCTAGTCAATGAACATTAGCTCAGATATGGTGTTATCAGAGGGGAAAAAGAGAAGAGAAAGATAACATTTACATTTTCAGGCAATATGTATATGCAAATTATCCAGAGTCCCACTAATGTTCATATTCTTTAAGATGTTAATTGTGACACTAAAATTTCCTTATACAAGGAAAATTCTATAATACTACTATATTGTTCACCCTCTGCAATCAAATCTCAATCAATTTAGAAATTTGTAAAATGTCAGCAATAGTTTGCTTATCTTGCTTGATATCCTTTTTTCATTTATATTTAAATCTCTAAATATTCCTTTCCATTTCCACTTTATGGAGCCTCACTTCCATCAACAAACTCAAAAGAACTCTTTTTTAACTCAGTGATTCGAAGGCTTTTCTCTTTCTACTTGATAATGAAAAGTCTGGTATCCATTATACATTATATGTTTTTATGATCTCTTTAATTCTTCTATTTTTGTTCCTTACAGAGTTATTTTTATTTTAAAATTTTTTTAAAAATATGTGTATCCCCCATCATCTGCCACACATTTGCTCAAATAATATCTCCCTTATAGTCTTTGTTGTTTGGTTTTCAAACTCCTAATCACTTAACATTAGAGTTTCTTCAGTGTTTCTTTACATATTTTATATCATATTTAGGATTTTTATCTCTTAGTCTTCTGTACTTTAAGACTTTTTTAGTGTCTTAATATTATTTTTTATTTTTATTGAATTAATTGACCAAGGGACTTTGAGACTTTCTTGAATTTCATTTATGACCATCTATTGATTTGAATAATGGAAATTATATTTTAAATTTATAACAACACCTCTTATTTTCATTACTTTTATATATCATTTTGGTCATGTTTGAGAGACATACTAATATCTTTGAGTTTTAATTACCAATAAGAAAGCTTTCTCTTATCTTATCCACCTCCAGCAAATGCTTCTCTTTGTTAATCTAGTATTTCTTTGCCATGATTCAGGCTTTTCAAAACTATATAATTATATATGATTTTATATTCATTTTTAAAAAACATAAAAGAAAATCTACTGTATGGTTTACCTAGAATTTTAACTTCTATTGATGAAAGTCCTGTTTTCTGCCTGAAAGCCTATATTCTCATTAGCTGTATATCACATTTTAAAACTGTTTTTGTGTTATTCCTACATAACATGGACTATAGGTTCCTCGTTTTCTTTTCTTTGTCTGTATCTCTCTAGCTCTTTGTGCCTCTGGCACAAAAACACTTAGTTCTTGTATTTTACATAGTTACCATGATTTTTTTGCCATCTCATTATGGTAGTTATAATAAGTTATATCTACTTTTCCTTTGCCTTAGTTGTTATGAATGGTGAATGGAAAAGTTCAGCTGTGAATGGTGGGCCAGTACCTGTGATCTTCCTTTCATTTTTAATGAAACTGCTATAATAGAGATCTTTTCACCTTGGTGGGATACTTACTGTAACAGGGTGCAGAACATGGGTCCCCCGATGATAGGGGAACACAGCTACAATCCTGCCTTCAGACAGAATTGGAAGTGGGTAAGGAATAGCAAAAAGTACAACATTTAAGACACATACCATAACAATAACAAAATAACAACTGTGCCTTCCTGAAGGGAAGAAGTCTGCTGCTGGGGGCAAATTGTGTATATGACTGTGAGAATGTGCAGTGACTCATGAGAAAACCAGTGGGCCTGTTGCCCTTACCAGATGCCTGTGAGTCTCTGGGAACTCTTGCCATGAATAAAGATGGCACCAGAAAGAGGGTTAAAGACACTGGGGAACTGACAAAAATGGCAGACACTAATGCACCATAGCACCATAGCACCATAGCACCATAGCACCATAGCACCATAGCAAGAGCTGGGTATGAGGTCATTTAGGAAGTTCGAAACCCAGCATTTATATTAGGGCAGGCTGAAGGTCAGGAAGGGAGACATGAGGGCAGACGAGCTCTACAGAGAAGGTCTGCTGATAGGTCTGAGAAGGGAGCCACCAGGAGAGGAGGAGGTCTATCTGAAGAACATGATGGCAAAACTGATGGAATTATAGTGACCTGCCAGGCCAAGCACACAGGCCTGTGAGAGATGCCTGGAGTTGAACTGTGACTGATGAGTTGTAGACTTCTGCTTCCTAGAGCATATATGGAAAAGTCACTCTCTTTGTAATGGGGACCTTAGTATGGGACCTTAGAGCTTGGTGCAAACTCACTCCCTCTGGGTTTTTGGCATTTTGGATATTTTGGACCTTTGGCCCTACTCTTCAAAGGGATGGCAGCACTCATGAGACCAGGAAATATAATTAAATATTTCATACATTGCAATATAATAGTTCACTACTTAAAAATTTTAGGAGAATGTAACTTTTTTAATTTATTCATTTTGGTAATTGGTAGATGAGTGTTTGCTATATTCTTACCTATACTCATAGTCTGAAATATAATAGATGCATAAAATTTCCAAGTAAACTCCTGGCCAGGTTGTCCATTGGTTTGAACGTTGTCCCATGCAGCAGAAGGTTGCCAGTTTGATTCTCACTCAGAGCACATACCTGGGTACGGATTCGATCCCCAGGTGGATTGCCTGTGAGAGGCAGCTAATGTTTCTATCTTACATCATTGTTGCTCTCTCTAAAATCAATAAACATATTATCAGGTGAGGATGGATTAAAAGGTAAAATCTTAGTAAAGTATTACAAATAACATTTAATATTTTCATTTTGTATACTTTGAGTGGTGTAAGTTCTACTTTAATCACAAAAAATAAGTGAAACTGCCTGTCTTCATTGCACAGCAGTATACCTCAGCTTAGTTGAAGAGCATAGCCCTTTGGAATGTAGGCATGACTAAAACAAAAAGAATGCACCCATTTTAAACAAAAATTGTTTGATTCACATTTGAAATTAAAAGAGTGTTCCCTTAAAAAACTAGTATCAAATATTTTAAAGTGAAGACATTGGAGACACGCATTAAGAGCATACCTCTTTTTTTCTTTATATTTTAAAGTATGTTTTATTGATTATGCTGTTACAGTTGTCCCATTTTTTTCTCTCCAAATCCCCCTCCTCCCTGCACCCTTCCTCCCTCCAGTATCCACCCACTTAGTTCATGTCCATGGGTCGTACATAAAAGTTCTTTGTCTTCTTCATTTCCTATACTATACTTACAAAATCAAACACTGAAATTATTTCAAATGGAATATTAAATTTTACTTCATAATTAATTTCATTACCCACAGGTTTCATGTTTTGTTCAGATTTTTTAGAAATTCTTAAAAAGAAGTGATTAAATTTATTTCCATTTTACACTATTTTTAGTAAATTTTTATAAACATATTTGCCTTCAGATATGATTAAATTATGTTACCAATTATATAGTATTCCATATAAAAGAAATTGAATATTATATTTCTAAATGAACCTCTAAGTGAAAAAAGTAAGAAAATATAATTTTTACCTTTTCTACCAATTAATACAGGAAAATCCTGGGCAATATGTATAATTTTAGAGCTAAAAGCTACTGACTTCCCAGGCTTCCTTCCAAATCTCATTTTACCACCTTTAACTGAATATCCTCCTAGTACCAACCTCTGTGCTATGCTGCGTGATGTAGAGACTAGCCTATGTTACTCTCCTCTCACCTTTTCAGGAATATTTTTATCATCCCTATGTAACAACAAAAAAAGGAACAGTAGCTTGGATATTAAATCAAATTACTCAAAAAAACTGTGAGGTTGAGAATGTCACCTAAAACCATATTCTATGATCCCAAGGTTAGTGCCGCTTCTACCACACCTTAATACTTTTAATTGTGTAATTTATGCTCAAGAGGGAAAGAGGACTTGTCCAGGGTGTTTTTAAGAAGGACAGGTGAGAGTAACATAGTTACTTTCTCATTCCCAGGTTAGGTTTAATATTACTGTACATCAAACAACTTTGAAAGACCAAGATCACAACTAAGGCAGAGGAGCAGCAAATCAACTCCAGGAAATGCATTGTGCCTGTCTGTACTGCAGAATTAAGTAAGGTTTAAATGCTTGGTCTCAAAGTCAAATAGTTTTAGTTTTACACATTTCAAGCCAGACTGTTTGTGGTATTTTACAGCAACTATAATAGGAACTGTAACAGATGGGATAGAAAGTTGATAACCAAGGATGGCAGATCCAGTTATCCCTAAGGAAATGTGATTTAAAAAAGCATTTGATAAAGACAAGAAGACTGACAGAACTAAAACAGCTGTGATTGCAAAGCCAAGTAACTCAGATGTGTCCTCTATTTTATGTGCATTCTCTTGACCATGCAGCTGTCCACAGAAGGCACATAAGGGAAAGCACGGACTGGTAAATGATAGATAGATAGGCAATAGATGATATAGATAGATAGATAGATAGATAGATAGATAGATAGATAGATAGATAGATAGATGATAGATAGATAGATAGATGATAGATAGATAGATAGATAATAGATATTCTGCAGATATTAGGCATAGTTTGCACAAAGAATATCATCAGCAACAACTCTTCTTAAAAAAACTGAATAGTAAGAATTTTTCATTGTTTTTAGTTCCTCAAGTCTCCCACAATTCCTCAGTCACACACATAATAAACTGTCTAACTTTATTGTGAGCATATGGTTAAAGAGTGACTCTTCATGAGGATGAATTAATTTATGCCCACACCTGGTAAGAGCAGCTAGTGAACCTTGTGTTTAATGAAAAATGTTGGCTAGGATAGTAAAAATAGGAAGGGAAAATGATGTTCAGCATTACTCTACAAAGCAAGATTGACATTAAAAGTTATTAATCAAAACCTTAGAACAAAGCAAAATTTTAGCTACTTAAAATTTTTGCTTAAAAATAAAACCCACATAGTTTTCATTGCCGGTGTCTTTTGCTAAATAAAATGGCCAAATATTGAAGTGGATAGTTGCCAGACTCCAAGGTTTGACTCCAACAGAGACACATCTATATCATTTTAATTAATATTCTTCATAAACAGTAGGGAAATCTCTTTTCTTCCTGTATGTTATTTTGCAAGCCAATGCACCTGACCATAGTTCAGGCACACTGTGTCAGAACTTTGAGAGGCAAGGACAAACTTGTAAAGTAATTCTGTCAGCAAACTACTCATAGAGGATCTTTGGAGTTATATTGAGCTTCTCAATCTTTAGTACATTAACTAGTTTCTGAATTTTGTGTTGTGACTAGAAAATGCAATAAAAAGTAGAGTGGCATTTCAATGGCTAATTATGGGTGAAAGCAGTTCTATTTTGAGGAATCTCAGCTGAGTCAACAATTGTCAAAAAACTTTCTGTCCAAGAAATATAATGTAAAGTGGAAGGGGAGACATAAAATGAATAGGAAATGTAAGAAACTGCCATGCTCACATATTACCCAGGAGAAAAGAAGTCTTGAAAAAGTTTTATATCTGTCTGAAATGTAGGAAGTGGTAAGAATATTTTACCCACTACTCTTAGAACCTCTGCAATGTCAGTCCCAAGTCAACATCTCAGATCTCTCTGTGGAATTACACTGTGGAATTTTTATATTTGGCGTTACTTTTGCTAGAATATTTAAAAGTTGGGGAAGGTAGCTCTATGTTATAAAAGTAAAGACTCTTTTAATTGGGAGCAATATTCTCACATTTTTCTAATTTATGGTGCTGGAGATAAATAGAGGGCTAGTGTTTTAAAGTGATATTAAAATATGTTCCTAACAAAGAGTGGTGATGACACTTTTGTAGTTCTTTTTCTTTTATAACTATTTATTCAACCTAGAGACAAAAACAAAGTGAAAACTCTAATTTAAGAAATCATTTGTTTCTTCATATAATGGATGTTTTTTTTAAAGTATTTTTTTACAAAAGATACATTTGAAAATTCTTTTCTAAATTAATAACTTGCAGCACTGAAGCTTCTTTGGAATACTGTTTTTAGTTGATATTTTAAAAATTTATGAGGAAAAAATAAATGCAACCTTTATATTTTATTAGTTATCTTGAGAAACACTGAGATCATAAAGCTGAGAATATTTATTTCATACATTAAACAAAATATCTATCTGAAGATATGCTATCATAACTTGTGTTTGATGTAAGAAATATAAATGATATGTATTTATTGATAATCTAATACCATAAAACAGATATTCTACAAAATGTTGGAGGCAGAAGAAGCAAATGATAATTACTATTTTTATAATTTATAGTACTATTATTAGTAGTAGTAATAAAACTGGAAATAAGAACTTAATTTTTCCAATATAATATCAACTAAGTGCCAAAAATAGTATATTGAAAAATAAAATTCAATACATGGCTTAAACCAATAAGTATGATTTATAATAATAAACATCAAGGATTTTGTACAAGATATTCTGTAAGAATGTTGGGTTAAACATAATTACCAACATATCTATTGTGTTTGACATGAAAAATGATGGTTAAGTGAGAGGAAACCCAATAAAATAGTGGCATTCACAAACTTAGATTGTTGATGGACCAGGAAACAACAAGGATACATGGGATGCATTCAAAGGCTGAAATCAAATGAAAGGCTCACTCAGTGCTGCTCCCTGACTTTTCAATTGGATGATCATGACAGTGGTGGTTTTGTCTGAGAAAAGGGCTTTGCACTGACAGCAATCGTGCTCTTATTATCAAAGTTGAAAAGTTGTAAGGAGGCACATCACAAAAGCTCTTAATGCTGCACCAGTAAAGCATAAGTATTATTGGCAGAAAAGTTTATGTCTTAAAATTGTGGGTCAAAAACTACATTTCCAAGAAAGAAGGAAGGGAGTGGTCACCAGCTAAAGACTTGGGTCTAGCACACCACAGCACTTTATCCTAATGTTACTGAGCCAAATAAGAGTTCAGCTGCCTGCTGCCACAAAAGGAAAAGTCTAGAGACAGATGCTGGTGAGAAAGGTTTTTATCTAAATAAAAATTTCTAAATAGAAATTCAGATGATGCGTGATCAGGGAGAAAGGCAGACTCCTCGTCTTATAGCTTATCTTTTCCATAAAACCCAGACAGAGCTTAGCTCTCCTCAGCAAGACCAAAACAAAAGCTAGTACCTAGAGTTCATGCTCCATTTTGAAATACCATATGCAGCAGAAAGAAAGAAGGAGCTCCTACCCTTCATGACAGCATGGATGGAACTGGAAAGAATCATGCTATGTGAAATAAGCCAGGTGGTGAACGAGAAATGCCATACAATCTCACCTATAAGTGAAACCTAATCAACAAAACAAGCAAGCAAGTAAATACAACCAAAGACACTGAAATAAAGAACAAACTGACAGTTACCAGAAAGAAGAGGGGAGAGGGATAATAGGAGAAGGACCATCAAGTAACATGTATAAAGAACACGTGGACAAAGCCAAAGTGGGTAGGCTTGAGGGTGGGAGGTGGGGATAGAAGGGTGGTAGGGCATGGTGGGATAAAAATGGAGACAACTGTTCATGAACAACAATAAAAAAAAATACTGTTCTTGGAGCCTGAGGTGTCTGCTAATTTAGGTAACTTATCTTTTTCACAGCTGCTGTCAGCTTCAGGCTTCCTTCTGGAGGCTGCATGTGAAGCAGGAATGGCCTTGACCTTGTGATTACTAAGGCTGCAAGTTTGCATTCTCCCAGGAGAGAGAGGACTTGAACACAGGGGTGCATGCTCCACCAGGTCAGAGATAGAGAGAGAGAGAGAGAGAGAGAGAGAGAGAGAGGGAGAGATAGAGAGAGACTCTCTGCTAGAGGCCATAGGCCATGTGACTGCTAAAGCCACAGCAAGCCAGTTAACCCTCTGAGTGTAGGTCCTAAGCTGTGAGTGACAAACAGTAGTGTTTCTTTGTTCCCCTGGGATTATCTTTGCTTTTTGTGTGGGATGGGCCAGGTACTTTCTCAGGGTGACCAGTTAGCTTCCCAAACTTTTGTGTGCTTTGTGTGGGTCCCCCACCCACCCAATAGGACTATAGCAAACAAGGAAAGAGTTGTTAAGGGGTATGAGGATCCCACCCCCTGCAGCTGTTTGTCTGGACTCAGCACATAGGAAGAAAACATAAAAAGTCCTTCTCTCAATTTCTTCTTTGAAGAGTCCTAACTACATACTTTCACAGCTGCGGTCTGAAGGTCTGGCATTTAATCAGCCTGTGTATATGTGCTGAATTGTGATACTCTCTTTTGGGACACTGATAGGTCCTGGCACATCCTCAACTACTGGGAGCTACTAAAAACAAAGAAGGCAGCTTGGACAATCACAAAGGTTTGGGAGACAATCAAGAGGTCAGGTAAACTAAGCCATAAGTTTTATCTCCTGTATAAATCCATTAGGTTTAGGAAAGGTGGTTGTTTTATCTAATGTGTAGAAACACAGAGAGTTGAAGAATATGAAGAAACATGGAAATATTCCCCCAAATCAAAATAAACCTTCAGAAACAGATCATAATAAAACAAAGATAAGAGATTTACCTGTTAAGTAGCTCAAAATAGTGGTGATAAATATGCCCACTGAGTTAGGAGAACAATGTTTGAACAAAGTAAAAACTTCAGCAAAGAAATAGAAAGTACAAAAGAGTACCAAACAGAAATCACAGAACTAAGTAATACAGTAACTAAAACCATAGTTCAATAGACAGGTTCAAGAGAAGACTAGAACAGTGGATGAAGGGATCAGTGAACTCAAAGACAAAACAATGGAATTCATACAATCAGAAAAACAAACAGAAACAGTCATTAAAAAATAGCTAAAGAGCTTAAGGGGATTGTGGGATACACTGAGAAAACCAATACACACGTAGGGCTCCCAGAAGAAGAACTGAAAGAGGAAAGAGGAAAAGAAAGCCTATTCAAAGGGATAATGGCTGAAAATTTATCTAACCTGGGGGAAAAACAGACACTGAGATCAAGTAAGCCCAGATTGTTCCAAATTACATAAATCCAGAGGGGGTCACACCAAAACACATTATAATTAGGTATCAAAAATTTAAAAAAGCTGAAAATCGTAAAAGCTACAAGAAACAAACAAGCAGTCATCAATAACAACAAAACGACAACAGAAACTAGGAATCCCCATTAAGGCTGTTACCAGATTTTTCAGCAGAAACTTTGCAAACCAAAAGGAGAGAAATATAATGTGATATATGCAATGCTATGCTATGATATCATGTTAGTATCTGGCCATGTATAAGAACCAACAAGGTAACCACTCTAAATATTTCAAGATCTCTGGCTTCCACATATCATAATAGTAATTTTCTTCAAGGTATTTTATTCTCTCTTCAAGTTGCAATATTTATAGTATTTGCAGTCTTTCTACTTTTTCCCAAATTGTTTGATGTTCCCAGTTGAAATACATTCATTTTTCTCCTCTTACTGAGTATCTAAACCATTGGAAGCATCAAATAAACAGACTTTATATCTGTTTATCATCAGGTACCATTACTCTGCATAGATAATGAAAAAATTTTTGGAATATTTACTCATGTACTTTTTGCTAATTTCAATAATGCTTGGTTAAAATCTTCCCATATAACCCAAAAATGATGGCTACTTGGCATACTATAAAATGTATGTACTTCATGTGGAGAACTTCATTGTTGTGTTTTTAATATTATAATTAGCATTTGGGAATAGGTAAGCACTAACAGATTCAATATCTTCACCTACATTTTAAATCTGAGTCAAAACAGTACAATGATCAAAGACAACAAAAGCACATCGAGATACTTGTTCAGAGTTTGTCCCAGCAGGGATTTAGCTGACCTACTTGGTAAAAACAATAAAATATTATTTTCAAATTTATGTCAAATGTGAAGAATTCTAGACTTCACTTTATCATGTGTCCTGAAATATTTGTTGATTTACCTGCATTTATTGTCCTTAAAATATTACCATGTGAAATAATCTCAATAATATGAAGTGATTTTAAAACTTAAACTCAGTTTCCAGTTTTCTTCATAATTATCTGCTTCCCAACTTTCTACTGATATGATGGGTTATCTAGGATACTATTGCATATTATTCTATAATATTATAGTTATAGCAAATGAGAGATTTTCTACTAAATGACTGATTATTAATATATTTGCCAAGTTAATTCTAAATCACTTGGTGTTCTAAAAAGGGTTTCTGTAGAATCCAAGTTTCAAATATCTCAAAACATTCTACATCTGGCCCATGAGAAGATGAGAGGGGGATGAGAGAATATCGCCTGCAGGTACAAAGAACTTTCATTAGACATCTTTGTGTGGTCAGGACCAGGACTTTGGTGCCACATCAAGAAAAGCAAGTCATGACATCTTGAGTTGGTACTGAGCCTCTCTGTTGACCTTGGTCCCAATTCCCTCTATGTCCCAATGCCATTTTTTATAAGCATGCACCCTGACTTCCCTACTCTCCTTTTCCACCTGTCTCCACAAAGGGACTTGTGATGTTTGGAAGTTTAAAGTATTGTGTATCAAAGTGGGGAGATCAGCCCCCCACACCACCACATTTGTTCTACTTGTCTCTTGGTAAGACCCTCTCACAATAGTAATTTGTGTTCTTCCTCTCAGGTAAATTCCTTTATATCATTTATTTAATAATCTCTTCCATTGACTTTCTTCCTTTTTGTCAATCACTGCTTCAGTCTGTTCATGATGCTATAACAAAATATCACAATTGGGAAGTTTATAAATAGAATTTATTTCTAATCTTTCTGAAGGCTAGGAAATTCAAACAAGATGCCATTGTGGTTGGTTTCTGATGAGAGCTGTCTTCCTGCTTCGTACTCAGCACCTTCTTGCTGTGTCCTCACATGCTCACTCCCTATGGTCTCTTTTATGAAGGCACTAATTCATTCATGAGAGCACCACCTTCAAAACCTTAGCACCTCCCAACGTGTCACTTCTTAGCATCATCACCTTGGGGGTTAGGTTTCAGCATATGAATTTTGGCGGATACAAACACTTGGTTCAGAATTCTGGAAAATATTTTTAGAAGTCTTCCAACTGTGTTTTTAAATCAATCTTTTAAAAAAAATTCCTAGTTTATTTCTTTCTCCATTGTATCTTTTTGTTGTTGTAACCTCTATCATGCAAGCAATAATATCATCAAATATCTGAGTGCATTAATTATTTATGTCACCTTTCCCTATTTTATATTTGTACTTGTATCTCATTTTTAAAACATATAATATTTACAAATTATACAATAGATATACATTTACAAAATTATTGTAAATATAGTTTCTATATATCCCACAGTCTATTTTCTTATTACTGGCATTTTATATTAATGTAGTTAATTTATTACATTTAATGAATCTATATTAGTACATTATTATTAACTAAAGTTCATATATTATTCCCAAGTTCTCGATATTTTCCTTATATCCTTTTGCTCTTCTAAAATCCCATACAGGTTACCAAATTAAATTTACTACTCATATTGACATATGCTCTTCCATGTGTATTTATTTCCTTGGACTACTAAAAAAACTAACTACTAACTAAGTGGCTTAAGAAGAACAGAACTTCTTTATATGACAGTTGTGGAAGCTAGAAGTCTAAAGTCAATGTGTTGGCCAGTCTACGATTTCTCCAGGGGCTCTAAGGAAGAATGTGTTCATGTCTTTCTCCTAGCTTTGTTGTTGCAGTCAAACTTTGGCACTCCTTGGCTTGTAGATGCAACACTCTTAACTTTGCTTCCATTGCAACATTTATTTTTGTTTGTGAATCTCTGTCTCTTCTTCTCTTATAAAAACATCAGTTACGTTAGGTTTTTCTCTTGTACAGTGAATGACCTTCATAACATTTCTTTTGAAAGAGAGAAAATTTCTTTCTTTCTTATGAAAGAAAGTACATTTCTTTCATAACATTTATTTTTAATATATGATTTTAATGCTAAAATTTCCCTCTAAGTACTTTGTTCTTTGCATCCCAAAAATTTTAATAAGTTGCATTTTTATTTATTTCAAAATAATTTTAAATTTCTCTTGAGATTTTTTTTGACCCATGTGTTATTTAGAAACCTGTTGTTGACTCTCCAAATAGTTGTTCTTTTTTTCTAGTTATCTGTTCGTTATTAGTTTTTAGCTTAATCTTGTAGTCTGAAAATATTTTGTATGATACCTATTCTTTTATATTTGTTAAAATATGTATTATGGCCCAGGATGTGGTCTACTTTTGTGAATGGTCCACGTGAGCATCAGAAGAACATTTTCTACTGTTGTTAGATGTAATAATCTATAGACATCAATTATTTTCAATAGAATAATAATGTTGTTCATGGAAACTGTATTCTACTGATTTTTCAATCACTGAAAGAAGGACATTGAAGTTCCAATTATAATAGTAGACTTTTCTAGTTCTCCTTTTATTTTTTATCAGTTTTTACCTCACTAATTTTAAAACTTCTTAGCTGCATACATATTTAGAATTATTATAGTCTTAGAGAATGGATCCTTTTGTAATTACATAATACCAGTATCCCTAATAATATTCCTCATATGATATCTGCCTTGTCTAAAATTGTTATAGTTAATGCAGTAATTTCTTTTTTATTAGTAATAACATCATACATCTTTCTCAGCTCTTTACTTTTCACATTTATGAGTATTAGCATTTAAAGCAGGTTTTGTAAAACATATGCTTGGGTCTTATTTTGTTTTATTTTTCTACACTGATTATTTCTATTATTTATTTATTTATAAATAGATTTTATTGGTTATGCTATTACAGTTGTCCCATTTGCCCCCCTTCACTCCCCTTCCACTGCATATTCCCCCCCTTTAGTTCATGTCCATGGATCATACATGTAAGTTATTTGGCTTCTACATTTCTCATACTATTCTTGCCCTCCCCCTGTCTATTTTCTACCTACCATCTATGTTACTTATTCTCTGTACCTTCCCTCTTCTCTCCCCCTCCCACTCCCCTATTGATAACCCTCCATGTGATCTCCATTTCTGTGTTTCTGTTCCTGTTCTAGTTGTTTGCTTTTGTTTTTGTTTTAGGTGTGGTTGTTAATGATTGCGAGTTCGCTGTCATTTTACTGTTCATATTTTTTTTCTTCTTTTTCTTAGATAAGTCCCTTTAATGTCTAATATAATAAGGGATGGTGATAATGAACTCCTTAAACTTGACCTTATCTGAGAAGCTCTTTATCTGCCCTTCCATTCTAAATGAAAACTTTGCTGGAT
>PVKM010009878.1:0-35873 GCA_004027735.1 Carollia perspicillata | reverse complement strand
TCCTAATCTGGAAACACTAATTCAAAAGAAGAGTGATTTATTTTCAGTTCAGTTTTTCACTTGTTATCATAGAGTCCCAACTTCCAAGCTCTTTCCATGCTAGGCTAGAAATTGGAAGGAATCGCTGTGCAAGTTTTTCATGGATATATTTTTATTTCTCTCGGGTAAATACCTAGAAGTAAAGATTTTTAGTGTTTCCTTTTGTTGCAATGCAGAATTATGACTATATTTAAGTACTACATTTCAAGTTTTTCTTGCAATTCACCAAGTAAATAAATATTTGGGCCATGGTTCTTTAAAACCTACATTATCATTTGAGATATGCATCTAGACTTTTAATTTTGTAGAGAGAAGGACTCATTGAAGAAATTTTACTGATGGTTTTTCTTTTTTTATGCTTTATCAAGAAAGCTGTTGTCTGTCCTTGGGTGATAGGCTAGTTATTGTGAAGATTAAAAGGTAAAAGGCATTCGTTTCCTACCTGCCCCTTTATGAATATCCTTCCAAAAAGAGGGAGAGAAGTGTTGGGGTTTTAAGGTCTGGGAATTGAGGCTGGTATATCCAGGAGTAGAGACTGGGCCCATCTGGCTGATGACCAGGTCAGGGTTCCTCATGACATGGGCATAAGTGTAGCATCCTGCCTAAACATTGCATGAGGGTATTCTGGGGCCCTGGTAAAGCTCTAGGGAATGATAGAAAACTGATAGGGGTGGGGGAGTATCGATTCACCCATGGTTTAGAGGTAGATTACATCCCAAGGTGGTGATAAAGGGGAGTTATGCCTTTTATAATTAGTAATTATAAATAAAACAAATGTAGTAAGTTATTTGCAGTAGAAGAATTAACCTTAAATTAATATTACCCACGTTATTCTTTTAGTATCACTTTTATTTGTTTTTATTCTACTGTTTCTTTGAGAAGAAGAGGTATAGATCTGAGTGTCTTTGGGGTTAGTTTTGAATAGTAATTAATGATAATGTTAATATATTGCAGTTTTGCTTATAAAATAATCTGCAATTATCATATGGGCTAAAATAAGTATATTTTGGTTATGTAGTTGAACATTTTTACCTGAGAATGACCCCGTGATTAATGTGGAGTGTGCATTTATGTTTACAACTTATAAATGGTAGATACCATGATGTTCTGTATGGATTAAATTTTCAGGATAGTTTAAATTGAGAAAAGTGATTAGAAAATTGAGTCTCCTTATGGCATGTGTTAATATATTAACATTGCAGAAGATCATAATGTAAAAATCTCTAATTTTTTCACCCCCTCCCCAACTTGGAGAATTCCTTTGGTACTAAGAATGAGAGTAAATATACTAAAGAATTTTTAATTAAATATAATTTTTAACTTTTTGGTATTGAATGTTGGTACTAGGTAATTGGTTGATTCATCAAAAAGGATAGTTTAAAGGAAATACATTATTAAAAAATAATGATAGAGCACAGAGGATTTTTAGGACATTGAAAATAATCTGTTTGATATTCAAATGATGGATAATAATATTATACATCTGTCTAAATCCATAGAATGTACACCACCAATGATGAACCTTAAGGTAAACTATGGACTTCAGTTGATTATAATGTATCAATGAAGGTTCACCCTTGGTAAAAAAAAATGTACCATTCTTGTGACAATGGGGGAGGCTATGCATGGTTAGGGGCAGGAGGTATGTAAGAAATCTCTGCCTCTCACATAGTTTTGTTGTAAACCTAAAACTGCTCTAAAAAATAAAGTCTTAAAAATACAATTAAAGACTTAAAAAGAGTTTAAAACATCTTCTCTCCAAAAATTATAATAATAACTCAAATGAGGGATCATTATGCTTGAAATCAAATGAATGAAGTTGAGCATTTGTTACCTATTGCTGCATAACAAATCACTGCAAACTTAGTAGCTTTAAACAACCCACATTTATGATGCCACAGCTGCAGTCTGGGAGTTTGAGCATGTCTTTGTTGTTCCCTCTGCTTAGGGCTTCACCAGGCTTTAGTTAAGGCCTGCATGCTCACCTGGAGCCTTGACTAGGAAGAGTGCTTCCAAGCTCACTTGGGTTACTCACAGAGTTCCTTTAGTTGCAGCTGTAGGATTTATGGCAACTTGCTTTTCAAAGCATGCATGAGAGAGAAGAGAGTCTCTCACATGCTGAAATCCTCTAAGATGTACTGTAATTGTGGATGTGCCATCCCATCACCTTTGTTCTATTCCACTGGTTTGAAGGGAGTTACAGATGCCATGACGATTAAGGGGAGGGGACCATACAAGGGTGTATGTACAGGAGACAGTCCTGCCGCACAATAAATGAAGTGTAAAACTTGCAAATAATCTATTAACACCAACAGTTGTCATTTATGTTTAATGAAGCAACATCATTTATCATATAAATGATGATGATAATTTTATATGATAAAATTTATTTATCAAATAAATGATGATAAATAAATGATATAATAAATGATGAAAATAGCTTAACACTGGCAGTGCATGAGAAGTTTTCTTCATTCAAGAGTGCTCTATATATTACCCAGCCAAACTTGAAAATATTTTCTTCAGGAGAAAAATTTCTATGATTGATGGTGTACTAAGTCTGACTGGAAAAAGACCAACTATTGTTAATATAACTAGAACTGTTTGTGCAAAATTGATGTAACCTGGCAGCCAAGGAGGATGAAGTGGAATGTGCATGTGTGAACAATGACAACCTCACTGTACTAGTGAATGGAGGTGGTAGACACCATTGAGTGAGAATATGTACCGTGTGGCCATTGCATTCATAGAACTGAAGTTCCATGAAGTAGAATATGCATCAAATTTTACTTTAAGCTTGAACATTCCTCTGTGGAAGGTATTCAGATGACTCAGAAGGCCACAGCTATGGGCAACTGGTGATTGGCAGCTTCATCACCATGGTGCACCCACACATGCATCATGTCCCACACAGTGTTTTTTAGTGAAACATGAAGTCATCCAGGTGACTCAGCCCCCCTACAGCCCAGATTGGGTCCCTGAGACTTCTAGCTTTTTTCAAAACTAAAACCACCTTGGAAAGGGAAGAGATTTCAGACCACTGATGAGATTCAGGAAAACATGATGCAGAAGCTGATGGTGATTGGCAGAACTGTGTGAGGTCCCAAGGTACCTTCTTTGAAGGGGACTGAGACATCACTGTCCTATGTGCAATGTTACTTGTACCTTGTATCTTTTGCAGTAAATGTCTCTATTTTTTCATAGCACGTGACTGGATATTTTTTTGGACAGACCTTGTGTATTCTTTAAATTAGCACCTATATAAAAAATATTAGTTTCCTAGTGCTGTGGTAACAAAGTGAGATAAATTTGATGGCTTCAGATAACAGAAATTTATTCTCTCAAAGTTTTGGAGGCTAGAAATCTGAAAGAACCTTGTTAGCAGGGCCGTGCTCCTTCTGAATGCTCTAGGATGGGATTCTTCTTTGCCTCTTCCTAGATTCTGGTGATTGCTGGAAATCCTTGGCATCCCTTGGCTTGTCGATGCATCATTCCAGTATCTGCCCATGTTACATGACACTCTCCCTGTGTGTCTTTTCTTATCAGGACACTGATTATGCAGCTCGAGAGGCTGCTCTACTGCTTTATGACCCAAGTTTAACTTAATTAATTACATATTATATCTGAAACAACTTTGTTTCCAAATTAGCTTATATTCTGAGGTACTGGGAAGGATACAAACACTGGAGGGACACTATTCAACTCAGATAACACCTATAGGTTAGTAGCACCATCTGGTAGACAGTTTGTGAAATAACTTTCAATTATCCACATTTTCTCTTATTCACTCCTTGTATAATTCTCTCATCTTTTATGCGAAGTGAAGGTAGTGGCTTTCTTCTAATGAATATAATAAGCAAAATAGATGGGATGTCACTTTGAGGTTCATTTGCAAACACCTGCAATTTATGTCTTATTTGCAGACTGTCTCTCTGGCTCTTCTTATTTACTTTCTCTAATGAAGCAATTGTCATGCTATAAGATACCCTCTGGAGACACCTACATGGTGAAGAACTGAGGGTGGTGTCTGGCCAGGACTTAGGGAGAAACTGAGGCCCTTTATTCAACAGTTTGAGAGGAACTGAATCCTTCTGACAGCCACTGGAATGAGCTTAGAAATAGTTCTACTACTAGTCATGTGGTTTTTTTTGTTTCATAAATTACTTTATTTTTGTTCAATTACAGTTGCCTGCATTTTCTCCCCATCACCCCGCCCCCTGAACCCCATAGTGATGTTTTAAATGCAGACTCAGCTGACAGCTTGATGGCAGCCTCCTGTGATGGTCCTTATGAGGGACTGAGAGTGGGAGGATCCTGTTAAGCTGTATTTTGGGGCTATTTGTTACACGTCGATAGGTAACTAATATTCACCATTTAAGTATTTCTTCTGTCTCATTCTCAACAAATATTATGAAACTTGAGGATGTTCTATGTTTTCTTTCTTTTTTTCTAATAGTGAAGCAAGCACAGTCTAGTGTAGCCTGATATAGCAGCATCGCACTAAGAGTGCTCTGTAGGCTTCCTATGGATGATTTCATGTCAGGTGGAATTCTTGCCTGCATTTAACCCTGAAGAAAATCCCAGAGATCTAATCTTCAAGGTTTAATTAGAGCTGATGAGATTAATTATTGTGGTTATATAGATAACAATTATGCTATGTGTTATCTTTTAACTGGAGCAGTAGTGCCTTTTTTCTGGATATTTGAAATAAATGGAAATTTATTTGGTTTGGCAGTTTAGATTAGTTGGGTATGACTTTATTATCGCCTTCAGAAGGTTGGGTTTATGATAAAACAATTAACCACTTGATATAGTTCTGTCTGTTCTGTCTCTGTTTATTCTGAAAAAGAAAAAAAACAAAAGCTCATTTTTTGGGCCATGAAAAAAAAATTTTTTCTGGTTTCAGCCCAAAAATGCCATAAACTTGCAGTATAAAGTGTTGGGAAAAGGAGAATTAAATGCAAATGAGTTCCATTTTGATTGTCTTTAATTACTACATTGATATTAACACCTTTGAAAGTAAAGGCAAGGATAATCAGTCTATTGGTACACTATATGTTGAAAACAATTTTTAAAAAATTTCATTGTAATTTTCTATTAACTGAATTATTAAAGTGCTTATAGTGCTATTGATCTTTTCTTTAAGTAATAAAGTATTTATTATTTAATTTTGAAAAATTTTAAGCTTCTCTTTGATTTATTAACTCAGATATTTTGTAAGTAGTTTATTCAGAACATCTCTTTGAATAAGTCTCTGCAGCATTATTAACTGAATTATCTAGTTTAATGTTGAACTTGAATAGATTATCAACCCATTGGTTGGAATCTAAATGTAAATGGACTTAGAAATCTTGTAGACATGAGAAGAGAAAACAGAAAATGATTCCTTGAATTTGCTTTTTTAAAAAAATTCAAAGCATTTTTTCTATCTAATCTTTTATGAAACATGTTAATATATAACTGGTTTATTGTCACAACTGATTAATATAAGAACTGGAACTGAACTGCTGACGTTACCCGACCAAAGTCGATTGTGCCCATGAAGGCAGTTACCACGTTTCCCATGTTATTAGAGCCTCCCCAATAGCTCCCCATGAACTTCATTGCCACATCTCAGTTTGGTGCCCATTACAACAGAATATGTAATGTATTGTTCTATGAATATTTATATCTTATTTGAGATGGGATGATCTGGATATTTTAATATTGTAATATGAGAGAAATTTCAGGGACACTAAGATATAGAAATAAGACAACAACACATAGTTTTTTATTTCCTATTAAGTGTAATGCCCAAATAATAGTTATTACCTGTCTTGATTCTGTGTCCAAGGATAGGACACTTCTACTTGTGTAAGAGGAGGTGGGTCCTAAGTAGTGTTTTTGGTGCTGAGGAAGATGACTGGTGTCTGTTTGTGTGTGTGCTTTTGTCTGGTGTCCACAGCCTCCAGCTGAACCTTTTCAAAGAATTTCCGGGTTAACAATCCAGTGAGGAAAGGAGAGTCTTTTCCATTTGTTATTCTTTTATTTAAGGCAGGGATTTTAGATCCAAGCTTAATTTCATGGAAATCTCAGCTCATGACCTAGTCAGTCCTGAACATATGACTTATGGAGCCATATACAGTATTCCATAGGGTGAGCCAGCTGGATCTGTAAACAAAAGGTACTTCAAACAAAGAACTGGCATGTGTTACTGTGGTAGTTAGCTTCCAAGATAGTCTGCCACGACCCTTACCTCCTGGAATCCATGTTCTTGTGTAGTCTCCTCTCACACAGACCACAGGGCTAATCTGTGTGACCAGTAGAGCTCAGTGGGAGTGACAGTGTGTGATTTCTAAGACTAGGTCATAAAGGTATTAAAGCTTCTGTTTGGTCTCCTGCAGCTCTTATTCTGGGAAAAGCCAACTGTAAGGACCCACAGACAGCCCTATGAGGAGGCCCACATGAAGAACAAGTGAGGTCTCCTGCAACAGGTAGCACAGGCATACCAGATAATTGAGAAGGACCTGCTGTCCTAGTCCAACTTTCCCATTACTGCAGCACAGTCAATATCTGAGTGTACTCTCATAAGTGACCCTGAGATAGAGCTACCCTGCTGAGTTGCTCTGAAATTCCTGACCCATAGAAACCACGGAAGGTAGCCTTTCTTGCTTTCAGCCTCCAAGTTTTGGAATGACTTGTTACAAGCATTAAATGTTTACACCAGTTATTTATTCCCTCTCAATATGCAGATGAAGATATCTGAGCTGAAAAGGTAACCTTTGGTGTACCTAGTTTAGAGTAGGTAGTTGTAATATGAATTGAGATGATTAATGAATACATAAATAGGAGCAGTTAAAAATGTAACACAGGAATTTAGCTAAGAATTTAGAAGTGAATTAGCATCCTGATGACCAGAGAAATATTTTTATATTGTTAAAACATTTAGTCTCATGGCATAGGAAATGCATAGAATACATTGAATAATAGGATATAACTTTCCTGCTGTATAGCAGACATGTTTATTTCCACAGCAATCTTATGAGAATAAAATAAGAAATAAGGTCATTTGATCTTTGTCAGAGGTAGTGTGATAGTTAATGTTATGTGTTATCCTATATAGGCTATAGTATATGGTTATTTAATCAAACACTAATCTAGGTGTTGCTGAGAAAATTATTTTATAGATGTGGTTAACATCTGTAATCAGTTGACTTTAAGTAATGTGGGTGGGCCTCATACAATTAATTAAAGGTTTTAAGAGCAAAAACTGAGGTTTTCTGAAGAAGAATTTCTCCCTTAATACTGTAGCATTCACTTCTGCTTTAGTTTCCATCCTGCTGGAGTGTAGATTTCAGATGTACCAGCCCCCCACAAGCACATGAGCCAGTTTCTTAAAATAAATTTCTATTCCTCCCATCCCCACTGCCACACACACATCTTATTGTTTTTTTCAACCTGCTGAAGAGCCCTGACTGATATGAAAAGTTACTGCTCAGTGAGTGTGGATGATCCTTAGTTAGTTTGATGCCAGGTAATTAGATTGGACAATGGGTTGTAGGCAGTAGTGACCTGTGTCATACTTATTTCAAGCCGCTGAGGAGCCAGGATGCCTACTCCTTCTCTCCCTTCCTAGACTGGTAGGACCTTGGAAACTATGCGCTGAAATAACATACTTTTGCTGTAAAAGAAGGCAGTCCAACTAGGACTGTGATGTGAACAAAATTAAATCTTTGTTGTATTAACTAACGGAGACATGAAATTTTGTTATTTCACCAGAGTTTATTCTATCTCAAATAACACACTATCTAAATGGAAAAAAAAATCAGGTCATGGGCATGTTAATCAGAGGTCTTTTGGTTGTAAGTGAATGAAAATCCATCTCAATCCATTTTTTTTAAGGAAGAGAATTGAATGGCTTATATAATTTAAGGGTTTAAGAGTAATCATTAGATTTAGTCATAGCTAAATTGAAAGAATCAAAAACCATCATCAAAATGTGGGTATTACTCTTAGCCTGACGTACAATTTTACTCTTTTTTTTTTCACCTAAGTTTAGTGGATGATTCTGTTTTACCTGACTGTGTCATGTCCCTGACTTTGGATCACCCACTATGGCTGATCATAGACTAAACTCATGGACCAAATTATTCATATGCTGATTCTTAGAGAGGGGGTGGTTGAGGGACTGATAAAATCAATCCCACTTATACCACAAGGACTGAAAACTGGTTAGGGGAGATTCTCCAAAGGAAAATTGGGTTCCTTGGACCAGAAGTGGAAGGGAAGTTAGGCAGCAAAACAATAGCTTTCCATTGCTGGGGAGTAGAAGTTTGTATGCCTTTACATATCAGGAGAAAGGAAGTGGGCTGCATATATAGAGACTCAAGTGTATTCACAGAACATGCTTTTTAAAACTGGAGTATTGTGGTGAATGAGTGGTAAGCTAGCTATTGCAATGTGATGATTCATTTTAATCAAAGATAAAAGAGATGATTTGTCACATGAAGATCACATACATCAATAATACATCTATCAGTGTACAGAAGATGTCACATCTGATTGAAAGCAATTGAAATGATATTACATCTCTCAAGAAATAAAAGCCTAGAGCAGATTATTCCATATTGAAATCACCCCACGATTATTCATTATTTAAATGATAATGACCTATTTAAAACTTACTCAGAGAGCCATTAATAAGCTGTTAATCACATTCTAATATCTTTTACATATTATGAATAAAACTAGTCAAATAAAAAAGTAATTCAAATAGAAAGCTCCTGATTTCTTAATTATATTGTAGTATTTATATGTAATAAGTTGCTAAATGAATTATGGTAACTATTGATTATAAAGCACATATAATAGGGATATGTATATCCATAATCTAGTTTTGTGATATATATATTTCATAATTGGTAAAACTAAATAAAATTAACTGAGCACATTATATACACAAAGCACACTGAATAGTTGCTAAAGATTTGGAAATTTTATAAAAAATTAGCTGATTTAAGAGGTTTTGAGAACAATTTAATCAGCATTTGGCATACGTTGGGTACTATGAAGTAAAAAAGTATATTCAAATTACCCTTTTCCTTTTATTTTTTTAAAGCAAAAATATTGAGCAGAAGCATAGAAGCAAGAGTCTCACAAAAGACTGAGAGAACAGTGGAATTTGTACATGTTAATTTTCTGTTAGGCTTCAGGATTATGTTCCTGAATTTTAATGGGCATGGCAAAATTGAAGTTAGTAGACATTTGGACATAGACATTGGGAAATGAACAGAAATTTGGCAAATACTGTAATACTGTAACAGAAACCCCTTGTGGGTCTTTTGCTCTGGGTTCTTTTACTCATTGCCAATAAGAACTGTGGCTCTCAATGTCAGAGTTTTGTAAAAAAGGAAAGGAATTATTTAATTAAAAGTTATACAGATTTGGAGTAATGGCAGACTTTTGCCATTAAGTCCTAAACACACACAGTCCTGCCTTCCCCCTTTGCCCAGCCAGGCCACCAGTCTCAGAGCATGCCAGTCAGAAGAGCCTCATGGCTCCATGAGGAGGTGCCACACGGTTTTGGATTAAGAACTGGAGACTGCGGTGACATGGCTGTTGGTGCTGTGAACCGAGAGGCTTGCCCAGCTGAGCACGGATTACTTGGAGGAACTGGCAGAGGTCAGGGTCCTCCCACCCACTTTTGAGCCACATGGTCCCAAAAGGTCCCACCGCACATTGCCGCCTGCTTCTTTATTTAAATCCTGGCCAGAATCCTCCTCTGTAACCCCATTTCCGACTCCTCCCACAATCGGCTACACCTGCTAGCACTCCCGTATTTTCCACCTTTCTTGGCTGCCATTGTTAGTCTGGGTAGGCGTGGCCCTGTGGCTTGGAGCGAACCATTTCCAAGCTCTCACACAGACGCTGTAACTGGCCGAGCCACCTCCCAGTTACATCATGGGTCAAAATCAGGCCCTGGCCCAGGCAGACTATTCAGCATTACCATGAAGCCAGCTTGTTATTGATATGCAGAGTAACTCTCAATCACTGTACTGTTGCTTTTACAAGTCTCCCCAGCTAACCTTGTGAGGGGTTTGGGGTCTTCTCAGCCTACACCCTGTTCTGAACCTCATTCCACACCCACTACAACACATATGAAATAATTACAAAATTATAAGTAAACATTTAAAAGGCCCCTGCTTTCAAAACAAACCACAAGTCAAAGCTGTGAAAAATGTGCACTAATAGACAATTCTTTCCCCGAATCACTTTCAAGAAACTTGTGATGTTTTGATCTGTTATAGAAGATTCTTTTCCAAGTTTTTGAATCAAGCTCACTGTATTTCTATTCAAGTTGTCTAGTGTGTACCATGTCCGGGCACATTAGATGCATTTCTAAGCGCAGATTGCTTAGGGATTGTTCTGAAAGAAGTAAGAATTCAGATCTGCTTGCTCTAAATTCCATCCAAAGTTTTTCAGTCGGCTGCAATGCCTTATCCATTACACACTTCATGGTTGTGCCACCTGTTCCTGGTGACTCAAGCTCTGTCACAGAAACTGTCTTCTCTGTGAAGTCTCAGGACTTTGAGGCCAATATTCCACAGATGCCCCAAAGCCTTCTGTTCTCCCTAGTCTCTGGCATGGGGAGCAAAGAGATTGTGAATGTGCACCTGATGTGAAAACCATCCAGTCTTCCTGTGCTTTCACTCCTCTTCCAGAAGCTATTCTCCAGGATGACCCAGTTTCTAAAATGAGTCCAGACACAATCTCTATCCTTTACCCCACTGATATTATTCAACACAGTAGCTACAGGTGCTTTGACTCTCCAAAAAGATTTAAAAACTAGTTGGTCCTTGGTGCCAGGCAACCTCTGTTTCTGCCTCTGAAACCCAAAGCTGTTAACAAGCCTTTGAAGTAAAGTGAATCAGAGTACAATGCTGGCAGTTTGTTTTTCTAAGGGCCTAGGTAAGTGTGGTGAAATTAGAGTTGCATTTCTTCTGAGAGTCTCTCATATAGGAGTGAGAATAAAACAAATTATTATCTGAATAAACTATCCTGCAACATTTTTCTTCATACATATTTTAACAAGGTATCAATGTCAACATCTGGAGCAGCGATGGTGAAAGCATGACTTTTGCAGCCACTGCTTTCTCCGTTACCCATGGAAGATACAATTAATTAATCATTTCTATCAATGGTTTGCGCTTGCTTGTTAATTCTCAACACAATGGGTAAGAAAGTCTATACTAACAAATTTGAATCAGAAATTGAGATTAGGTTATGCTTACCATTGAAACAGGGTGCAGCCAAGATGGGGGGCCCAAATAGGGATTTGGAATGGGGTCCAGAACTCAAGGTGTCTAGGAAATATTAGAAAGATATGTAAGATGTCCTTCCCCCTTCCCCCCACAGGTGTGAATTGGGGGAAGTGACACATGGAACAGGAGCATGCAGAGCTGTTTCGTACAGCCACAGCTTTGCAGCTAATCTATGTCATGGTCATTTAACATATCTATAGCCTTTAACTGGTTGCATAGATATGTTAAATAGCTGTGGCCATGCTCTGAGCCAGGGGGATGGAAAGGACTTCCACCCAAGATGTAACTGGTGGGGGGGCAGGTCCCCCGGGGTTACAGTGCCTGCGTGAGAGCTTGGACAATATTGACTCCATGACATGGGGCCACACCTGCCCAGACTCATGATGGCAACCCAATAAACCTTGGAATAACACAGGAATGCTGGCAAGTATAATTGATTGTAGGAGGAGTCAGAAATGGGGGTACAGAGGAAGATTGGTGCGGAGATTTAAACCCAGACATAGCAGCCATTGGAGAAGAGGGAACCACATGGCTTTGCCAGAGTGGGTATCCCTGCAGCTTTGGTGAAAAGAGAACCATGTGGCTTTGGCAAGAGTGAGGACCCCATGGCTTTGGGGTACACTCCTTGGCCATGTGGTTTAGGAAGCAGGAGAGACTTTGCCTGGAAGAAAATGGGTACAAAGATTCTTGTTGATGGGCCATGAGAAAATGCCACATGCTTTGGATTAATTAGAGATCCTGCCAGGAGGGCAAAATAGCTGATGGTGCTGGCAGCCTGAATCATGGACGTCTACTTCTTTTTCTGAGTTATGGGACCCCAAATTAGGGTAGGGGGAGAAGGAAGTACTGTGGGCATCTGTGGGTATCCAAAAGTACTTTGATATTTTACTAAAGACATTAGGTCACTACTTTAAGTCTGTATAGCTTTAAATAAACATTTTCTTTCCTTTTCACAAATCTCTGGCATCGAGAGACGTCTTTCCTGTGGTGGTGGACAATTGAACCTAGTGGGGGGTCCTTTCGGTAATAGTATATCATACCCACTTTGGCCCTGTGTTCGGTAACACCATCTGTTCCCTAAGGATTGTATAATGTGAAAAATTCTGAAACTTAGTGATGTTGCTAACATGGTGGGGTGGAATGGAAAGCGGAAGGGTAGGGGAGGAGAGAAGAGATGACTGATTGAAACTGTGTTTTAAAGAGGTCATGTGGAACATGTACTCTGGGTGAGCCCACCTTGAACCTTGGATTTGCTCTTCAGCAAATCCTTGAACCTTGGATTTGCTCTTTATTCTGGGCACCTTTATACTGAGAGTCCATCCAAGCATAATCAGTCTTGGGAGACATGTATTCTAAAGAAAATTCCTTAGGTGGGAGGAATTCTCTCTTCTTGGGGAAAAGCCATCCTTTTTGTTCTCAGGCCTTCACCAGGTTGGATGGGCCCAGTCCACCCCCACTGGGGAGGGCAATTTGCTTTACTCAGACTACTGATTTAAATGTTAATCTCACTAAAAAACACTCTCACAGAAAAATCTATAATAATGTTTGACCAAATATCTGGACACCGTCTGGCCCTGTCAATTTGACACGTAATGTTAACCATCATACCTGGAAACTCTTTTTTCTCGAAAGGGCGGAACTGGAGACAAATGAATTTTACTCTTTGGGTTTAGTTTTTTAAAATTTCATGCAGTCATGCTCTCTCTTCTGGGGGCATGCCCTTGCCTTTTACTTCTTCTTTTTTCCCCACAGGTGAGCATCTCCTAAATTCCAAGAGATTCCAAAATACTTCCAACCAGGAAAGCAGTGGGCAGCTGCAGCTTCTCTTGGGCTAAACCCCCGAAACTGTCCCCAAGGCCCCATTTCTCTGACTCTCTAGTGAGCTGACAGCAGCCCCTCCTTGGCTCATTTCTTTCCCATAATGTGTCTAGAGAGCCAAAGCAGCCCCACCTGGTCTCTCTCCTGGTGTTCCTTCTATCCTAGACCCTCCCTTGTTTCACTGTCCCCAGCTTCAGTAAACATACTCTCAAAAAAAGTCATGCAAGTTGTAGTATATTTTGTATTTTATACACATACACATATACCATATTTTGTCATGTATAATGTGCATTTTTTTGCCCAAATTTTTGAGGGCAAAATAAGGCTGTGAATTATACATGGGTAGTACTAATTCCATATCTATATAAATGTTTTTAATTCTTTTACTTATGCTTATGCATTAAAAGTATAACTCTAGAAGGCAATAATGATATCCATTTGCAAAATAATACCCTGGAATACAATAATCAGTTTTGTTTTGAAATATAAATAAGTAAATAATTGAATTAAAAAATTAAAACAAAAAGATTTTTTTCTCTGAAAGTTTGGGCCAAAAACATGGGTGTGCATTATATATGGCAAAATATGGTATGTAAATATATTTTTGTTTAAGAGGGCAGCCTGTTCAAAGCCTAAAAACAACATTGCATTAATCATATATTTGCAACTTATTTAAAGTCTCATGTGTATCTAATTTATGTTATTGAATGTGTATCAGGCATTCACATATAGGCACACTGAAATACACATTTAACCTGTGCAATGAAAGAGAACCGACCACATGGCAAAGTGTATTTGTTAATGATACCTTGGAAAAGTGTTGGATGTCTAAAATATATAAAGAACTCATACGACTCCACTCTGGGAAGATAAACAATCCAATTAAAAAGTGGGCAAAAGACATGAACAGACACTTCACCAAGGAGGACATACAGAGGGCCCACAGACATGTCAAAGGATACTCAGCATCACTAGCCATTTGAGAGATGCAAATTAAAACCACAATGAGATACCACTTCACACTGGTCAGGATGGTCATCATAAACAAATCAACAAACAAGTGCTTGTGAGGTTGTGGAGAAAAGGGACTGCTGGTGCACTGTTGCTCTAGTTTACTGTTGGTGGGAATGCAGACTGGTGCAGCCACTTGGAAAATAGTATGGAATTTCCTCAGAAAATTAAAAATGGAAGTAACTGCCTTTTGACACAGCAATTCCACTGCTGGTATTATACTCTAAGAGCCCTGAAACACCAGTCAAAAAGAATCTATGTACACCAATCTTCATAGCAGCACAATTTATAATTGCCAAGTGCTGAAAGCAACCTAGGTGCCCATCAGTAAATGAATGGATCAAACAGCTGTGGTACATTTACACGATGGACTACTACACAGCAGAGAGAAAGAAGGAACTCCTACCCTTCCTAACAGCATGGATGGAACTGGAGAGCATTATGCTAAGTAAAATAATCCAGCCAGTGAAAGACAAACACCATATGATCTCACCTATAAGTGAAACCTAATCAACAAAACAGTTAAGTGAGTAAAATATAACCAGAAACATTGAAATAAAGAATGAACTGACAATAACCAGAGGGGAAGGTGGAGGGTGATAACAGAGGAAGGGTCATCAAGGAACTTGTATAAAGGACCCATGGACAAAGCCAAAAGGGGCTAGGATTGAGGGTGGGATGTGGGGGTGGGGTAGGGGAAAATGATGGTGGGAAAATGGAAACAACTGTACTTGAATAACAATAAAATAAATGAATTTTAAAGTAAATTTCCCTTGTAGAATTGTCTATGTTATCTTTTATTTCCCTTTTCCCTAATTTGTTTGAAGACTAACTTCAGATATTTGGTAGGCATTCCTAAGATTTTTGGCTTTTCTTCGTTTATTTTCTAATGTGAAAGAGAAGCAGCTTAGAGAAAACAGAACCAAATTTGGTTGGCCCTGATACAAATTTCAACTATTTATATTTCACAGCTACCAAACAGTTTTTAAATAGTAACAACGTTAGCCACAATCTAAATTTTATTATGTCAGCAAAACTTATATATTCTGAAATCAAAACTATACTATGAGTTCAATGTAGTTTAGTGGGCGTGAATTTATAAAATGACAAAAATTACAGGAAAATGCTCACTTTTTTCAGTTCATTTCTGGAAAATGTATTTTAAACACTTCTCATTTTCCCACCGGAATCTAACATTTCATCACATTCCTGCACAGTCACTCTCCTGTCTTGGTGGTGACTAGCAACATAGTATAAAGGCAAATATAACATGATAAACCTATAATAAACTTAATGATAAAATTATTTTATAAGTGCTATAGATTTTGAAAGATGGCTTCTCTATATTTTTTCAGATTATACTCAAAGCAGTCTACTCAATGTTAAAACATTGGCAAATAATTTTAAATGTTTAAGAAATAAAAATTCCATGGTGGTCAAAAAAAACATGGACATAGGATTTAGTAGGCATCAGTTTTTAATGTTTCTTGAGGTTCAATCTTGAGCTTGAAGAAACAAAGTGATACTGGGATGAGTAACTTCTCCAGGATTATACAGTAAGGAGAGTAAGACACTGGACTAAAACCCAGTCCTGTTGACTTTAGTTAATGTTCCTTCTGTGTCAGGGAAGGAACACTGTCAATGCACTTTAAAAAAGGGCTAAGAACTATGGTACACTTACACAATGGAATACTATGCAGCAGAGAGAAAGAAGGAGCTACTCCTTTGCGACAGCGTGGATGGAACTGGAGAACATTGTGCTAAGTGAAATAAGCCAGGCAGCAAAAGACAAATACTATATGATCTCAAGTATAATAGGAACTTAATGAACAAAACAAATGAGCAAAATAGAACCTGAGGCATGGAAACCAGGAACAGACTGATAGTGGCTAGAGGGGAGGTTGAAGGGGGTTAAGGGTGGAAAAATGGGGAAGGGACTAGTCAAGGAATGTGTGTGAATGGTCCACGAACTTGGACAACAGGGTGGGGACTGTGTGTGGGAGTGGAGGGTAGGATGGGTGGAGGAGAGCGAAGGGAGAAAGACTGAGACAACTGTGACAGAACAAAAAGTAATTGTAATAAAATTAAAAAGTAAACTGTAATAGAATTTAAAAAAACGGATACGAAGACCATGGGAAGGAAGAAGACATTTCTTGCTAAAGGAGCTCCAAGAGCTGTGCTTCAAGTGCCTATGATCAGCGAAACCAGATTTCCTAAAACATGAGGAGGAAAGTGAACTTGGGCCCCTGATCAAAGGGAACCAACCACATGTTGACCTTCCACAGGTGGAGCTGGCTGCGCAGAACTCCCCCTGCTTTGGCCCTTTAAATTAATTTATTCAAACTTCTTTGTTTAAACTGCTGTATTCTACATACCATGGGGAATACAAATGTAAGCAGTTTTTCAGACACCAGAAAAGGAACAAAACTTAAAAAGTAGAGTAAATGTAACATATATTTGATATAAAGTAAAGATGCTAACTACAACAGCAACAAAATAATTTAATAGTAAGATTGATTGCCTTAGAATTTTGTTAGGCTTGGGGACTGATTTAAAAGAACCACATAGTTTAAAAACTGCCAGGGAGATTTTACTGATGACTTGTTTCTGATCAATTTCCTTGTCGCAAACAAAAACACTATAAATTATACTGTTAACCTTACTGAGTGCTCGATATTATGTTTGTCCTTCTCAAATTTAGACATTGCAGCCTTTAAATATTTAAAAGCATCATTAAGGATTTCAGTCATGATGGGTTGAAGAAGGGTCCCTTCTTACTCCTATTCTTTTTGTTCTATCTGCCTTCAAGGAGGATTTATTCAAGGAGAACACAGGACTTTCTTCAGCCTTAGTTGGGAGGTTTACCTCCTTTCCCTTCCCTTCCAAGCTGGATAATAGTTGTCAGAACAACCTTCTTCGGGAACTAGAGTCAATAAAGGTGATGAGAAATGAAGTTCAGGTGTTGATTAGGCAGACTTGAGGGGCAAAGACACCTAATGTGCTGGACAAAAGAGAAAAGTGTGTCTGATACCATTTCCAAGGTGACTACTAAAATTATTCAGATTTTTCACTATGTACTCCAAACACCCTCTTTTTTTAACAAGAGGAATTTTTCTTTTTTAAAATTTTAACAGGCTTTTCTACTATAATATACCACACTTCATTATCACTGAGTTTGTGTTGCTGTCTGCTCATATGTTGGTTTCAGGTGAACATAGACATACAGTAATTATGTGTAATTAATAGTTCTCCTTATTTTTTCTCATATTTCAGAAATATTTAGTTTCTGTGATGCAAATATTAGTTTTGCAAAAGAATTAACCACATGCCATATCCTACAGTATGTACGTAGTGCTGCAGGGTCCTCATAGATGATCTTTCCTTTGTCTGGTACCACTAACCTAGAGATTGGAGTCTGGGCTTGCCGCTTGGCAGCTGTGTTTTCTTAGACCAGTTACTCACTCTCCGTGTACCTCAGTTTCTTCAATTGACAGTGGGGGTATAATAATGATTCCTTATACATTTGTTATAAGGTCAAATGGGCTCACATTATAAAACATCTTATGTGTACTTGTGGAATAAATAACATAACTCCCCCCCTTCTAAATGTATATGCAGATACCTGTCTATCTCCAGACTTCTATTTGACTAATAGACTAATTTGCCATCTTTTTCTTGTCTTCATTTCTCTTCTCCCTATTTCTGTGTTAGGTTTCAGAGGGAGAACAAAGTAAGGAATTACTGGAAAGACTGTCCTGTGTGTGACAACTTTTCAAACCTGGCTACAGACCAATTAGCATACTATGGGAAGCAAGTAACAAATTCAGTTCAATGCCAGTGGTTTAAATTGGCTCACGAAGTAAGGGGTTCAAGGTCGGCTTGACTCAGTGAGTATAATGTCTCTGCAGTTTTCTTTGGCTTTGATCCTTTTAGTATGATGGGTTTGTCCTGAGTTTGCCTTGCAAAATGCCTTTAGAGATTACAGGCTCCATATAATGGGCATATAGAAGATGAGAGGGAGTCTATTTTGCTTTTGTTTCATGACTTCCTGCCCATATTAGGTTACAGGCTGATTTCTGAAACAGTTTTTGAAGCTAGGGGACCACTATGAACTAATTGGATCAGCTGAACCAGTCTCTTTATTATGGGGATGGCATTATTCTTAGAAAATGAGGCCCAAACTTGGGTGCTAGGGCCCATCAACTTCCTTTCAAAATCATTGATAACAGTGGGAGGAATCGATGCCTGAACAAGAGTTGGAGTGTGTTAGCAAAGAGGAAGGAGGAATGGATACTGTACACGCGGCTCTTGATGTCTATCTAACACATAGGCTATATTTTCTACATGAGAGGATGTCTGAATGAGGAGACAGTTGTGGCTGGTGCATCTTCAAACTCCATGAAGTGTTTTTTAAATTACATGCTTCATTTTTAGGATGTGTATGGTTTTGAAATTGGGCATACTGAAGACAACGTGATCAGTCTTGTCTGTGCATGTGTGGATGATGGCACTAGGGTGGCACTCATTTAACTGTAGTTCTGGGCTTATTTAAAAAAATCATGTATAGTATTACATATTTTTTGTTTTATTTTGAAATAATTTTAAACTTGTGGAAAGTTTGCAAGGATAGTACAATCAACTTTTCTTCTCTGAACCCCGTGTAAGTGACTGCCATGATGCCCATCACACCCCCATACTTATGTGTAATCCCCAAAGCAAGGACACGCCGCTACCTGGGCACCCTGTAGTTATCAAAATCAGGAAATTAACATCACTACATTACTTCTGGCTGGTTTCCAACCTCGTTTATGTTTTGGCAGCTGTCCCAATAATATGCTTTACAGCTAAAAGATCCAGTCGATGATCACATGTTGCATTTGTTTTTTTTTTTAATCTCTTTTAATCTTCAATCTCATTCATCCTTGACTTTCATGACTTTTATAGGCCATTCACTTGGTAGAACAGCCCTCAGTCTGGGTATGTCTGTGTGAGGTTTTCTCACAGTTAGATTTAGATTATGTATATGTGGCAGGTATATCACAGAGGCACAGGCATAATGGTATGTTCTTTTTATTGCATTTATTAGTGCTCCATTATTTTAATTTGCTCCATTATTGGTGATGATCACTTTGAATCCTTGATTATGGTGGCATCTGTCAGGTTTCTCCACTGTAAAGTTATTAAGTTCTCTTTATAATTAACGGAAGCTCAGAAGAATTTCTGTGCAAAGGTAGATTGGCCTTCGGGGCTAGCTTAATGCAATTCTTTTATTTTTGCAATTTTGTTGGTTCTTTTTACATGCAAATATGTAACTATCTTATTCTTCTTTTAAAATACCGAATACTTCACAAATTAGCATGGCCCCTGCTGGCACAGGGGCCATACTAATCTTCTCTGTATTTTCCAGGTAAATATCTCATTCTTTGTCAAACGTATCCATTAGTTTTAGTATCTATTGCTATATTTTGGGTGAATTATCATGATAGAGGTTGCCAATTGTTTAATTTTTCTAAGTTTAGCATTCCTTCTATATTTCTAATTGCCATTCTAGTGTAAGGCCCCTATTTATTTATTTACTTAATTCTATAGATATGATCTCACAAATGACTGTTTTATAAAATGAGCTATAATTTTGTTTTTTGATGTTCACATTGTTCTTGAATTGGTGGTGGAAGTTCCTTCATATTGGCTTCTTTGTCATTTTGTCATCTCTCTTTCACTCATCGACTGCTTTATTGTGTTCTCACATAAAAAGTTGTTCCAGACCTGTCTTGTATGTTTCCAGCTTCAACCCCAGAATCAGACATTTCTCTAATGGGCTTTGCTTTTTAAATAGAGAATGGTATTTAGAAACAAAGATTTAGTCATTAGATATGCTCATTGTGAATGGGGTTTCACTATTCCCAGGGTCTCTCAGTCAGAGATAGAGAAAATATTTCAGTTCTTCAATATTCTGAAGCGTATTCAATACTTCAATATTCTGTTTCTCAATTCAGCATACCAAAATCTAACTTTAGCTTTCTTCGAGGGGTAATTCTCTTAATTATGTAGAGGATATTGGGTCATACACAAAATGCTTCCATGAAATGTCTAACTGTATTAGTTTCCAATGGCTGCTATAACAAATTAGCAGAAACTTTGTGGTTTAAAATAACACAAATGTATTCTCTTACAGTTGTGGAGGCCAGAAGTCTGAAACCAGTTTCACTGGGCTAAAGTCAAGATATCACAGAGCTGATTCCTCCAGGAGGCCATGGAAGAGAATCTGTTTCCATTTTCTAGAAGCCATCTGTAGTCCTTGGTCTGGGGCTGGTCCCTCTTTCTTCAAAGCTCATCCCTCTAATCTCTACTTTTCTCTTCCAGTCTTTTTCTGGTTCTGACTCTGACTTCTCCTGCTTCTCCTTTGAGATTACATTGGATCTGCCCTGATAATTGCCTCACCTCAAAATTTTTAATTTAATCTCATCTATGAAGTCTCTTTTACCATGGAAGGTGAAATGTTCACAAATTCCAGGGATTAGAACATGAACGTCTCTGGAGCCACTGCAGCACAAACACTCAGCTAATCTGTTTCAATTTTCATATTATTTGTGGATTAACTTTCACTTTTGAGTTGTATTAATCAGGACACTTTCATTTGCAAGTGTTAAAGGCATGGGCTCCCGTGAATGAAAATCACAATGACATCTGCTATGGGCCCTGTTGAATGCAGAGGGTCCAGGATATTGACAGGAATCTTTTTCGTCATCCTGCAGCCTTCTCTCCACTGTGTGTGTGTGTCCTGAGCCTGGCTCTAATCTTCCTATTGGCAAGAAAGCCTCTAGTAGCTCCAGGATTTATTTTTTCATTTTGGAACCCTGGACATTAACAGATTTTTTCCCCTTATAGTGTTAATAAAATCTAGTCAAGTGAGTTTCATTGATCCAATTTTAATGGGACTCTGTAAATCAAAATAGTTGCTGCTTTTATTGAAACTGCAACAATTTTATATATTTTTAATTTATATATCACTTAATATATTATTAGTTTATTTATTCATTCAAGGTTTTTCTCAAATGCCTTTCTTTCTCCCAACTTCTTTCTTTTTTCTTTCTAAATATCTCCTCATTTAAAAAAGAATCAAATGGCTAATTTGTGAATTTTTACTGCTTTTTCAGTTTTTATTTTAACATTTTAAATTTGTTTTTGGAGGTAAAAATAATTTACAAAGAAAATGTGATCTTATTGTGGATGGTAATTTAAGTATTTAATAGTTATATATCATTTCAATAAGTTACTTATTAATTATTAAATTTAATAGGTTTGTTTTTATTAAGTGATTTCTATAGTAATCATATATGTAAATTGTTTTAAGTCATTTTCTATCATGTGTTAGTGAACCTCAAGGTGAGAATATAATGCATGGTTGTTGGAGGGGTTTAGACATAAAAATATGAAAAATATACTTACATTAAAGAAGTTAAAAGCTTCATATGTTGTTTGCAGTTTTTCTGGTGTTATTTTCTTTTATTTTCATGTTGCTGCTTTCTTTTGTTTCTATCATTGAAATATTTATGAAATGTAAATAGATTCAGACCACCTGCTGATTTGTATAAATAAAGATATAGTATCTTTAGTGGTTGCTCTTTTTCAGAATTTTCTAGTATTGAATGTCCTATTTTCAGGAAAAAGCACCAGTTATTTTCAAACATAGCAAAGCTTACTTGAATAATAAAACATTTTTAAAATGCAACTTTAGCTCTGGCTGGTGTAGCTCAGTGGATTGAGCGCAGGTCTGCAAACCAACGGGTTGTCAATTTGATTCCCAGTCAGGACACATGCCTGGGTTGCAGGCCAGGTCCCCAGTAGGGGGTGCACGAGATGCAACCACACATTCATGGTTCTCTCCCTCTCTTTCTCCTTCCCTTCCCCTCCCTCAAAAAATAAGTAAATTAAATCTTTTTAAAAATTAAACTTTATACAAAGCAAGCTTCATTAACCTTTCTAATGTTAGCTTTTTAAATTACAAAATTTGTATTTTTAGTTGAACCAGACCTTATGAATATTTTAATGCCTCTTTAATTAGAATTTATATTCCTTTGGGGAAGAGAGAAGGAGAAAATTTATAGGACTTTAATCAATACCTTTAGACTGATTGATATTCACATTATAAAGCTGAACACTGTTACTTAGCAATGCCTCTCTAACTGAAGAACCATAAGAAGAACTCGCCTTTTTCATATTGTGGATCTCCAACTGATGTGTGACAGACAAATACCTGATGCACTATTGTCTATAGATGCTGTTATATTTTACGTAATAAAATAATATCTTCTTTCGGCTTAGGGTAGAATCATTATGTTGCAATGATGGGGCACAAAGAGAGTGTACAGTCATGACGCTACTTACTTTTCATCTCCCATTATTCTTTAAAACCCCACCAGGGGGCCTCTTCTCCAGCTCTGTGGATAAACCTCAGGCTACTTTCATGACTTTTCCGGTTACTTTTAGGTCCTTCTAATTCCTCAGACAATCTCAGGCCATTCAAATATTTATTTTCATGAAATAGAATTTTCAAGTTCATTAAAGTTTAAGATTCTTCCCTTCATTAGATTGGGCCACTGGCTGTGCAAAAAGGGGAAAAGGGGCTGGTTAGCTTCTTTATTTCTCCATAGTGCTTCTTCTCCTTCCAAACTCCAGAGGCTGCCCTTCTCATTCCTCCTCTAGAGTTCAAAGAGGATGGGGAGGGCAAACGCACATGCACACACACACACACGGTCTGTCCAGCAAATGTCCAGCCACTGTTAATGAAACGAAAATAGTTTGTGCAATATTGATGTAACCTGGCAGCCAAGGAGAGTGGACTGGAATTCGCATGTGTGAACAACGATGACTTCACTGGTGTTCGTAGACCCCATTGAGTGAGCATGTGTACTGACATTCAAAATGACTGAGTGAGTAGAGCAATGAATCTGCATCAAATTTTGCATTAAGCTTGAACATTTCTCTGTGGAAACTATTCAGATGATTCAGAAGGCTGCAGCTATGGACAACAGCTTCATAACAACAATGCACCTGCTCATGCATCATGCCTTGTACAGAGTTTTTAGTGAAACATCAAATCACCCAGGTGACTCAGCCCCCCCAACAGCCCAGATTTGGTGCCCTGCAACTTCTGGCTTTTTCCAGAACTAAAATCACCTTGGAAAGGGAAGAGATTTCAGACCATTGATGAGATTCAGGAAAATATGACAGGGCAGCCAGCTGATGGAAATTGGGAGAACTGTGTGAGGTCCCAAGGTGCCTACTTTGAAGGGGACTGAGGCATCATTGTCCTATGTACAGTGTTTGTTGTATCTTTTATCTTCAATAAATGTCTCTGCTTTTCATATTATGTGGCTGGATACCTTCTAGACAGACTATACACACATACTACTTTCTGGCACTGATTTGTGCTGGTTTCCTCTGTCCATGGCAGATGTGTGGGGTCAACTTTTACTGGCAAAAGGGCTTTTGTGTGCTCTTTGGAGAAAATTACACCTTTCTTCCTCCATTGTTGAAACATCTTGTACCTACTTTTCTTGATTTGCTGGTGAATACATGTTCTGGCTGACTGTTTATAGCTCTTCCTTCCATTCTTAGGAATTTAGAAAGCTTACTCCTTCCTGTGTTTTCTCATGTGGGAAGTATATTTTCCGGGGCAGGACGACACCCTAGCCAATTTTCTTTTGCGTCAAGAACACGTTGAGTTCAGTGGAATGATCTGTCTAAACTCTCTGCCATCAGAGAGATAGGCCAGACATGGTCACCTGGCAGACAGAGATACCAGGTGTGGGGCTGATGTCAGGTAGCTGTGATCTCCAAACTCCAGAGGAAATGTGTCAAGCTGTCTGATTAGGCCATCAACGTCTCTTTCCACAAGCTTCGGGGTACATAATGGTCCAAAACAACCTTCCTCCTTTCCTCTTCAGACTCTCTTTAAAAATTTTCTGCAGGTGACAAATTAGCATGAGCATGGGGTGGGAAAGAAAAACAGTTTCTCAGGCACCTTATTTACAAATCCCACTTAGGTGTCCTTGAATCTTTCTTTGGAATGCACGTGCCATATAGTTACAGAATCTGAGAGATAGAGTGCTATTTAAATGCTGTCACAAGCAAAGAATCACTAACTACTTCAGGATCTGATCTATTTTGTTTTCCTAGTCAGGGTCCAGTGACTTGATTGCTGAAGTATGATGTGGGAAAATCTAAGTTATGATGGATGTACTTTCCTGCTAAGTTTTCTACTAACTATTAAATTTTTGTTGCTCCAGTTCCTTCATTTATAATATTGTACCTGTCTCATGGTGAGATTATGAAGATTATAATAGTGTAAATTACCTGGAATTAGTGTGTGGTGATCTAGTAATTATTCGACAAACATCCCATCATTTTTCTATAGCTTGTTGCTGAAGAAATTGAGGCTAAAATGAACACTTTTTGGAATTTAAGTGTATTACACTTAGAATTGAATTTCAAAAGCACTTACCTTTTAAGGTAGCTGCAAAAGATCTGTAGGAGAGGAAAAGAACAGTGTCACCCTCCTTTAGTACAAATGTTTTTATCAAGTAATCTGCTCAACTTTTACGGCATTTGCAAAATGTCTGATCAAGTCCATTCATCTGAACAGTTAGGCATTATTGGTATTGCAGTTTCACTCATCAACAGTTTGTAAATAACAACAGCTGGTTTATAAATATGCAAATCATAACATGCACACTTGTTATTAATATTTTGTTAATGGACTACTAACAAGTTGAAAAGAAATATTGTTATTTTAACAATTATGTGAGTAAAAGGGACAAATTATAAATATCATAGGAATACAAGTATTGATACATATTTTATTCCAAGATTAAGAAAATAGCTTTAAAAAATAACACCCAGTTTAGTATGCTATGAGGTTTGTATATTATTTTTAGTAGTTGCTGTTTTGTGAGGCAGAACTAAGCTAAGTTGCTTTTAAATATTTGACGCACCCAAACTGTGAGATAATAAATACTTCTCCTTTAAGCAAATAAGTTTGGGTTAATTTGTTATGCAGCAATGAATAATTAATACATGTAGCTATTATTTTGACTATCTGAGAAGTGAGAGTTAAAATCTAAACTAAGTTGGAGCTAGTGGTAGGCTAAGAGTTTTAAATGGATTTGGGAGTGAGGAGCAATTTAGGCACTGGTAGCCCAAACCAGTTCATGCTTCGCCATCTATTGGAGGATTCTAAGGCAGGGCTGCCTAACTGCTGTGAACTGGGTGCAGGTGTTTTGACATACTGATTCCTCTCAGCTCTTCAGGTGGTTTGGTGAGGTCTGGGAAGCCTAAGTTCTTGAGGCTGGTCACCTCTTCTTTCCGGAGAAAGCTTCTTTCTTTTTGTATGTGTCATAATGTTAAACAATTGGACAGCACTGGCATTTATGAGTATAGTAACTTTGCTTTGGTTACATGAGATGATTTTATATATAATGTGAATTGCAAAGGTTAGACTAAGTCCAATTTTTAAAATCTAGGGTACTATAGTCCTCTAAGATCTAGGAATAGGGATTCAAAGATTCCACAAACAAGTTGAAATTTTATGCAAAATCATGTGTGGCTGCTGCTATGACATTATCTGTGTTTATGTATTTTTCAGAGGACAAATTTTATTCCTTTTAGCAGATTTTCAGGTAAGTCTATAAACCAAAAGAAATTAAGGACCACCAGACCACATGCTCTGCAAGACCTTTCCAGCTCTTAAATTTCTAGAATTCTAGATCTAAAGGAATTGGACTGCAGAAGATCACTATCTAATTCAAGGTCAGGCAGAGCACTCTAACATCCTAGAGTGGACCCTTTGAGACCAGTCTTTGTACTTGCTATATCTTCTCATGTGGGGCTAAGGGAAATGTAGGGCCACAGGCAATGTGGGGACACAGTGCATGGATTTGAACCTTGACTCAGTGACTTGAACTTGGGGAAGTGGCTCAGTCCCTCTGTGCCTGTTTCCTCAATTATATTAGCAATTTTATCCATTACACAGAATTGCTGTGATGATTACATAAATTATTCCATGTCAGGTGCTTAGAACTATGCCTGCCGGGCCATAGTCAGTGATCAATAATGATTGTTACAGTGATTATTATCGCTTCTGGCTGTTGGATCCACACTTCCTCCTAGTATTTGGAATGTCTGGAACTGGACTAGGATTAGGGCTCCTTGAATCCACACTAGAAGCGGATTATTGTGGCAAAGAGTGGCAGCTCTCTGTCCCTTTCCCTTCTCTTGCTTTAGGAGATATCTCCCTAGAAGACGAGATGTCTTACAAGTTATTTGTTCACCTTGCCCTGACTTGGCAAGAATAGGCAGAGGCTGTTGTTCACCTCTATAGGTCTCAGATTTTTCTTCTTTGCAAAATAAAAGTGCTAGATTACGTCACTTCTATGGTCTCTTTTAGTCATAATAATGTGAATTAGTAAATAATAGAAGAAATGCACAGATAAGTGACATTTGTGGTGAAGGGAAGTGAAAGATAACCATGCCAATTGCATTTTCGATCTTTAAACAATTGATCTGGACATTAAGATAAAAACTTGGCTTCCAAGGCTTTCTAGGTTCATATTACATATGAAACAAGTCTAGTTTTTGAAAAAATGGGAGGTGTTTTAAATTAAAATTTTATTCAATTTTGATACTAAATTTCATATTCTAAATCATGAGGATGTACCTATATCTGCACCTTCATCTCTACATGTGAAGCTTCCACATTAATAAAAATATAAGCATTTTTATGAACAAACTTAATTTCCTTTAAAATATTACTAATATAAAAATTAATATTTTCCTCCAATAATCTTAATTTTTATGTTTTTTCCAAAAAGTAAAGCAACTGTTATGTAAATGAAAAACTCAAATTGCTTAAAAATGTGGCAGGACCAAGAAATAAAATTTTAGAAAGGAGGTTAAAGTATTCTAAGTGGAAAGAAATACTTCAGATTAAGTAGCCTTCACCTTCCTTTTCGTATCACAGTTTAAAAAATAATGCCTCTAAACTGCCAGCAGAGGTCCTCAGTCCCACAGTTTATCAATCATGTATATTGCAGCATCTCTTTCCCAACAGTCCAACAAATTGGTTTGAAGGACTTGTTTACTTGCTTCAGGCGTCTAATCACAATATGGGTTTAAATTATTAATGGAGAAGGATATTCAAATACGGATACTATATACAAGTAACAATGTATAATATGTAAGAAAGCGTTATACAGACACGAGAAGCCTAAGGAATAAAAGTGCAAGTGTCATGTTTCTAATTCAATGGTTTTCAGAAAAATCCATCAGATTAAGGTAAAGACTGGTGAGGAAAAGACTAAACTGTTATGTGAAGGTCTAGTTTTTAAAAATCTTTTCAGCTTTGTTCTTTTTTTCATTTGAACTATTGTTGTACTTCTGGCAGAAAAATGAATCTTCTTTAGTTAAAAATTCAAATATTCTATGTTTTTTCATTAAAGATGAATTTTATGAGGAAATAAAATGATCAGGAGTAGAAGTAACTAATGGAAGGTTATTGCTATCTGAAATAATTAGACATGCTTTTTGAGTTGCTAGTCCTCCTCACCCCTATTTCCATTTTTGTTATTACACTGAGATACTCATATCCTGGTAAATTCTCCTAAGGGTTGGTCTAGGAGACTCTAAGTGTCTATGAAAACTAAGTTGCCTTTTAAGAATTTTTCAAAAAATATTTCTGCAGAGAAGCAAATTCATGGTCACTTGTATAGCAAGTAAATATCTTTGGAGAACTTGTTTCATCTTCCTTTCTTCCTCCATATCAGCAGAATACACTGAGTGAGAAAGAGTAACTAAAAGGGATGCTACTGTCATTTTTAGTCACATGTTGGGCATGACTGTCACCTTTCTTTTCTTAAAAGCAGGTTCTCAGATTTCTCAGTGCTGCCCAGAATGATACGAGTAACTAATTTTCATGCACATAATGATATACTAGGTGTAGATACACACAGAGGTTTTCAGGGCTAGTTATTGAAGGTTTGGTTTTCCATACAGATGTTTGGAGTATATGTAGTGTTTTATTAGTTCAAATGTTGCATGTGCATAACACAACATCTTTCTGGTGCATTAAAAATGCTGTTCAGGTGTATATATTACATTAATCTTTATGTCTTTTTTCTCATAAAACTATGTGATACTATTCATTTGGGACATTCCATTACTCTGAATGTCCTAGACACTATTTAGACTTCTGAATAGCAAAAGCTATCTTTAAAATATTTGTTGACCAAATAAAAATATAATAAAGTAAATTACATGTAACATATTGCAAAGTTATACAGAAATTAATAAACATCTGTTTTATATATAAATTAGATTTTAGAGTATATCCAACCATATTATAGAACCCTTAACAAAACATTTCATTAGATTCAAAAGCCCTTATATATTTTGCAATTATACTCATGTGCATTCTTTTTAAAATTTATTTTTATTGTATTTTTTCCATTATCCTTTATCCCCCTTATACATTTCTTAAATTCTCTTCATATAGGACATAAATCTGTAAATTTCATGACTCATATTGGGATATTATACTTCAAATTTTGGCTGTTATACTAGTGTGCTGTTTTTCTGTGGCTTAGTAAACTTGAGGGGTTGAATTTTATTGTTCTCATTTTTCTCTGTCAAAGCAACAACAAATACCTTAAAATACAAATTAAAATATTTCATCTTCTACTTACCAACTAAACTCAAATATAAATCAAATTATCCATTTATAGATCAAATCTGAGACATTTATTGCTCAAGAGTTATGGGTGCTCTTTCTTTTGTGATTCCTAATTATGGAGGCTTCTACTCTTAGTGTGGTGTCTATATTCTTAAAGGGAAAAGAAATGCAGAGGAACTGGCAGGTGTCCCTAAGGGACTGACATTGGAAATGCACTGAGCATTGGCCAGGACGTGAAGAAAGCTACTTAGAAGCCACTTCCTTATACTTGTAAGACACATCCAGAATGAAATGTAATGGACATTCTAAAATTAGTTTGAAGAGGTGAGTTTAGAAGCATTGTTTTGTTTTAGTGCTTGAAAATATGAACTATAATTCCCAAGGAGTACAATCATCATTTTTACATATTTCAGAGCCATTTTTGCTGTCTTTTACTCCTGTTTAGTTCCTTGGTTATGAATCACTCACAATGCTTTAATCTTTTTGACCTCATTATTTTTCTTCCTTTTTTTAATCTAAAAGGGTTTATTTTCTTTTAAATATGTTTTATTGAGTATGCTATTACAGTTGTGCCAATTTTCCCTCCTTTGCTCCCTCAACCCAGTACCCCCCATTCCCTCCAGCAATCCCACTGCTTAGTTCATGCCTGTGGGTTGTGTGCATATAAGTTCTTCAGCCTCTCCATTTCCTATACCGTTCTTGACATCCTTGTGTCTATTCTGTACCTGCCAACTTGTACTTCTTAATCCCTGCACCTTTTCTACCATACTCCAAATTGATAGCCCTCCAAATGATCTCTATATCTATGATTCTGTTCATGTTCTGCTTGTTTGCTTAGGTTTTTTTTTTTTTTTTAGATCTAGTTGTTGATAATTGTGAGTTTGTTGTCATTTTCCTGTTCATAGTGTTGATCTTCTTCTTAGATAAGTCCCTTTAACATTTAATATAATAAGGGCTTGGTGGTGATGAACTTCTTTAATGTTACCTTGTCTGGGAGTACTTTATCTGCTCTTCAATTCTAAATGATAGCTTTGTTGGACAGAGTAATCTAGGTTGTAGGTCCTTTTTTTTCATCACTTTGAATATTTCTTGCCAGTCCCTTCTAGCCTGCAAAGTTTCTGTTGAGAAATCAGCTGACAGTCTTATGGGATCTCTTTTGTAGGTAATTTCTGCTTTTCTTTTTCTGTTTTTAAGATTTTCTCTTTATCTTTAAACTTTATGATGTGTCCGGTGTGGTCCTCTTTGCATCCATCTTGTTTGGGACTCTGTGCTTCCTGGGCTTGTATGTCTAGTTCCTTCACCAAATTAGGGAAGTTTTCTTTCATTAATTTTTTCAAGCAAGTTTTCAATTTCTTGCTCTTCCTCTTCTCCTTCTGGCACCTCTGTGATTTGAATGTTGGTATGTTTGAAGTTGTTCCAGAAGATACTTAGCTTATCCATTTTTTTAGATTCTTTTTGGTTGTTGCTGTTCTGATTGAATGATTTCTTCTTCTTTATGTTCCAAATCATTGATTTGATTATGAGTTTCATCCCTCCACTGTTGGTTCCCTGTAAATTTTTCTTTGTATCACTTAGCATAACCTTCATTTCTGCCTGGGTATTTTTTATGCTATTGAAGTACCCAATGAGTTCTTTGAGTATCCTAATAACCAGTGTTTTGAACTCTGCATCTGATAGATTGCCTGTCTCCATTTTGTTTAGTTTATTTTGTGGAGTTTTGTTCTGTTCTTTCATTTGGCCACTATTTCTTTGTCTCCTCATTTTGGCAACCTCTGTGTGTTTGTTTCTATGCAATAGGTAGAGCTGCTTTGACCTCCTGTCTTAGTAGTGTGGCATATTATAGAAAAGCACACCATCTGGCTGGTGTGGCTCAGTGGAATGAGCTCCAAAGGGTTACCAGTCAGGGTACATGTCTAGGTTGTGGGCCAGGTCCCCAGTAAGGGGCACACAAGAGGCAACCACACATTGATGTTCCTCTCCTTCTCTTTCTCCCTTCATTCCCTTCTCTAAAAATCAAATCAAATTTAAAAAAAATGTAAAATAAAAGCACTCTGGTAAGTTAGATGGGGTGGAACCTCAGGTAATTTCCAGCGGGAGGGGGCAACTTATATGAACCAGGTTGATGGAGTCTCAGATATGGTGTCACTGCTCTGTGGCTGTATGTGGGGGAGGCTCAGAAAGGGGATAATGCCACCGCTTGTCCTCTGGAGTTTTGTCTGGGAAGAATCTGTCCCCCAGCACTTGCCCTGATGCCAGACACTTCAGTTTGTCCCTATATGTCACTGGTACCCTTCCAGCTGCTGCTCCCATGCTGGATCTCAGAGGGAGTGAGTGAGCGTGAGTCCTAAGTCAGTTGCAGATCCCTTAAGAGGAGATGCCTGAGAATCCTGCAGTTTTTCTGCTGCCCCATCCTCCACTGGTTTTTACAGCCAGAATTCATGGGGACTTATCTTCCTGGCACGAAACCTTGGGCTGGGTGGTCTGGTGTGGGGCTGGGGTCCCTTGCTCCCAAGGTATCCCTCCTGGTTTTTATCTACCATACCTCAGTGTGGGACCACCTGCTTCACGTCTCTACCCTTCCTACCCATCTGGGTGAATGTGCCTTCTTTAATTTCTTGGTTGTAGGATTACTTTTATACAGCTTGATTTTCTGATGATTCTGCGTGATATTCGTTTTGCAGTCTAGTTGTAAATTTTGCTGTTTGTGCGAGGAGGAGAGCCATGTTTACCTACATGTTCATCTTGAGTGGAAGTCTAAGAGGGTTTATCACCTCATTAGTTTCCAATTTTGCACATCAAATATCTTCAGTGATGACTGCTTCTTTTCTAAGGAGAAATGCTGATGTGCACAAGCTATGCTGTGGAGAGGAGTTGAAACGGGAAGGAGGCAGAGGAAACACTAACAGACAATTTCTTCTCCGGAGACCACTGAACTGGCAAAGAGATGGAAGGGTTTCTATATACAATGGAGTTAGTCTTTTGACATTCTAGAGAGAGAGTGGTGGTGATGGTGGTGGGACAATTTGATCTTCTTATACTAAAAATAGAAATAGTTTTTAAATGGAGAGTTTAATTTTCATATTAATATTTATTGCTTGTTTCCACTGTATTAAATGGAGAAGAAACACTATTCTGAAATCAGACCAAAACAAACAAAACAAAAACCACAAAAAACGTTCAACATTTTATGATTGTGTTAAGAACTTTCTCACTGAGATATAGACAATTATATCTCAGTGTCTTGTTAAGATGTCTTGGCCAGTGTCTTGTTAAGATGATGATAATGAATTATTTTTATTTAAAATCATATTTTAATGTCATTCTGTCAGTAACTCAACACATGTATGTGTGTGAAGAAAGAGATGGTGTTGTTCTTTTGATAAAGGGGCAATTTGTAAATCTCCTGCTGCTAAAATTATTTTCCCCTTCTGGGTATTCATTATTTCAATTTTATGAAAAAAATGTGATGTGAATGATAATCTCTTTCCAACGTCATGCTAACTTTGCCGGGATGGAAACAAAAGGATTAAGTCAAAGAGGAGTTAAATTTAACATTTTAAAAATAAACATCAGATTAGACATGGTGGCACAGGGCATGAGCCGACTGGTAGATATCCCCTTGCTTTAGTTTTTATTCAGATCTTATTCCTAATATATGACTGATAGTGCCAGTAAACCCACATCCCCTTTCCACCTCTTCCTTCCTTCCTTCCTTCCTTCCTTCCTTCCTTCCTTCCTTCCTTCCTTCCTTCCTTCCTTCCTTCCTTCCTTCCTTCCTTCCTTCCTTCCTTCCTTCCTTCCTTCCTTCCTTCCTTCCTTCCTTCTTTTTTTTGTGGTGATTGTGGAGTCTGGGCTGGAGTCAGATGCCTTACGATCTGACTGCTTTGGGCTGTGATGTAAGGTAGCTGGACAGTTACAGAGGAAAACTTTAGAAGAAGTTCTTGTGGTCATGAAAGATGGGAAGCTCACACACCACACTCCATATAGTTTCCTGTCTCCACAGTTTTGTCCTTCATGCATCTAGAATATATGAAAAATATTGAGAGGCCTATTTTCTAAATTGCAATGTTAAGGCTTAAAAAATAATTAAGGTTTAAAAAATAATTAGGGTTGACAAGGGGCTAGTGGAAAAGGATATATTTATTTATGAGCTGTTTTCTTTAAGTTTCCTTATTCTTTTCATTTTAGAAAATGTCATGATAAATATTTTTACCCACACTTAATTTTTCTTATTTAATGTGAGTATTAATATACAAAAATATTTTATTTAGAATTTAATTAGTGATGTATTTATATGAATTTGAAGAGGGGCTTAAGTTGAAATTTACCTTTATATCTTCAAGTATTTTTTATTGATTATGCTATTACAGTTTTCTCAATTTTTCTACCTTTATCCCTCTCATCGCTGCCCCTCAACCCTCCAGCATCCCCCTCTCTTAGGTCATGTTCATGGGGTGTGCATATTAGTTCTTTGAGTCCTCTGTTTCCTATACCATTTTTATCTCTCTCCATCTATTTTGTACCTACCAATTATTCTTCTTCTTCCCTGTACCTTTCCCCCCCTTTTCCTCACTTCCCTCTCCCCACTGAACTCCCTCTGTGTGATGTCCATTTCTCTGACTCTGTTTCTGTTCTGGTTGTTTGCTTAGTTTTTGTTTTCATTGTTTTTCTTTTCTTTTAGGTTCATTTGTTAATAGTTCAATAAAAATTTTTTGCTAAGAAAATTAATAGTAAGTAAAATTTCAGTGGCATATCTACTTAATTAAGAAACTAATTACTTACACCCAGCTTAGAAACTCTCTAAATATGAACAATGTATTGCTACTTATGAAATAAATATATAATTCTTTTTTTAAAGGTTTTATTTATTTATCTTCAGAGGGGAAGGGAAGGAGAGAGGGAAAGAAATATCAATGTATGGTTGCTTTTTGTGCATCCCCTACTTGGAACTGGCCTGCAACCCAGGCATGTGCCCTAACTGGGAATCGAACTGCAATCCTTTGGTTTGCAGGCCTGCGCTCAATCCACTGAGCTACACCAGCCAGGGCATAAATATATAATTCTAATTTAATAATTTTATATATTAAAAATCATTCTTAACCATTCATTAAAGTAGGACTTGAATGTTGGGTAGTTCAGGTCATGTATACAACTGGACTAATAATGCTACAGCATTATTACACTTAATATTATGTATAATATGTAATAATATTACACTTAATATTATGCTACACTTAAAATTATGCTATATTTGTAATTATACATATAATAGACACTTTTCATGAGATAAGATAGTTTTTTACAGTTAACAAAAACTTGATAGTTTCCTAATATCAGCTTTTCAAAAGATAGTGAAGAACATGGAAGATTTTGAAACAGTTGAGACAATTTATTCTTTCATTAAACTTGTTTTAGTTAAAAAAGATTACATGAGAACTTACTTTTCTGCATGCTGAAGTATCATCTTGGCAATATTATTTTTTAAATCCCTAGAGATTACAATATTGATCATGCAAGCATTCTAAAGTAAGTTCTAGAAATTATTTTTAATAGAAAACACTGTACAGTATAAAATTAGTGTCAACAGTGCAGTAGTGCAAATAGAGTATGATAGTGCAACATAGTGCTAATTAATCTTGTGAGCATCTCTAAGTCTCGGTTTCCTAATCTGTAAATGAAAGAATTTGGACTGAGTGATCTCACTTTTAAAGTATAATTCTAAAATAATCTGTAATATTAGTATCGCATAATCTCAATGAACATCAGTATCATGTAATTTTTAAAGATTGGATTTACCAAGAGGAGGGTAGCAGCAGAGGAGGGAGGTGGGGATGGCTGGGATGGGGGGTAAATGTAGAGAACTGTAGTTGAACAACAATAAAATAATTTAAAAAATAAAGAGTGAATGTATTTAAAAGAGCAAGACTAATGGGATATAAGTTTAGTCATGAGGTTAGTTTATTAGATCAAAACATTTAATTTTGAGGAAATTACTGAACCTGCATGATTGTTACTATTCAAGCAAGAGCTACTTTATTTCCTTGCAGAGGAAATGATACGCTATTTGAAAGTTGCATTCTGTTGTTGGCACTCATATTTTAAGAACACCTGAAGAAACCAAAGTGGATTTTTACTATAGGTTACAGTTGGCACTGATGGTACCGTAGGATGTAATCAACTGTTTGGAGTGAGATGTTCAATATTTTCCTTCCTGCATGCACCATTTTAAAAATGTTGCTTGGAAGAGAAGTTTATTTTTTTTCTTCCAAGGAGTTGGTGATCCTTTCAAAATGGAATTATGTTCTTGTTGTCATGGCAACATAGGATTCCATGCTTCTGCTTTCTACAATGTATATTGCTCTGAGTCTGGGTGTTTACAAGTGTTTTATTCATTGGTGGCAGTGTGTGGTTACTGGCATTAAAAAAAGGCCAAAACAAGACAGACCAGCCAGATGACATCTATGGTGGCTGTCAAATTTGAATTTATAGGATATATTAAGCATTCCAAAGAAGGTGATTACTTTGTATCTTTTAGGAGAGACAGAGATCCTAACTTTTACTTTCTATATTAATCGGTATATTTAATGCTAGTGGCTCTAACAAGCAACTCCCACATGTTAGTGGCTTAGCAGAACAAAGGATTTTTTTCCTTGTTCATCTCAGATGTGCACAGGGCAAATCTCTTCCAGAAGGTGACTTGTCTTCCTGAAGGTGACTTCATGAACCCTTAGTGGGGAGTCCTCCACTGTATCTCTTTTGTTGGACTGGCTGAGAAACAGGAAGAAAGCATGCAGAATTGTACAAGTTGTTTTATGGCCAATACTGAGTGGCGAATATCAATTCTGAAAACATTCCATTGGCCAGAACCCTCTCGTAGACCACTAACTGCTAGGGAGGCAGGGGTATGTAATTTTCCCGAGGCCCAGAAAGAGAAGACAGGACAGGCAAGCAGCCTGTCTGTGCTATAGCATTTTTTT
>PVKM010009877.1:0-35987 GCA_004027735.1 Carollia perspicillata | reverse complement strand
GGAGAATACACATCTCCTTTTGTTTTCACTGTGTACTCAGCTCATAATTTGGCTTCCCACTTGTCCCGCCTGCAGGCAAAGAATGTACTGGTTATGACCAGGGGAGCCTGGTGACCATCGTCACGGTTCCGGTTGTTATTGTCTCTACGAAGACATTTTAGTTGGAACTGTGTTCCTCAGGCGTTTAACTAGCATGGATCTGACTCGCTGCATGTGTCACTTTTGAGACTCTGACAGGTTGAGATTTCCGGACAGACGATGGGGGAGCAAAAACCCTCTTGGTCTGGTGATTTAACCAAAAACTCTTGGCAGGTAGCCTGCTGATCTCCAGAAAACATCTCAATCTTGCTATTGACTTTTCAGAGTTCTGTGGGTATGTTATAGTTTAGTAAACATTTATTTTTTAGCACCATCTTAAATCCAACACTGAATGTTGAATTTTGCAATGCAATGTGTCATACCAAAGGGGTGAAGGGCGGGGGCCCGGGGTGCACTGCTGGTGATGCGCCTGTTGCTCAGTCACGTAGTCCATTGCTTAACACAACTGACTTCCCACGGTGATAAGGGGAAGGGATTCAAGAATTCGGCAAAAGTTTATTGTCTGGAATGTCCTGCCCAGACCTTAGCATGTTGGACATGCAATGACATTATGACCCGTGGTATCTAAATCCCTTGAAGATTGGTACCTGAGGTCAGCTTTCCAGCATGAGCTACCAGCACTTAGAAGTGTCACTGTCCTCTAATTTAGAACTGTTATTTAAATGGAATTGGTCATTCAACATATATGGTACAAAACATTTCATCACTTAACACAGATTATGCAAGTGCGTAGGGTGAAAATGAAATGGCAAACGCAGACACGTTGCCCATGTCAGACAGTGGTGCTGTAGCCCCGAAGGAAGTGTCCAGTCCAGCCTTCAGAGATGCCTGCTTCCCCCTGCAGCATTCCTTCCAGGAGCTGCCCAGTCGCTCCACTGGTGGGCACATCCCAGGAGTGCGTGGGCTGTGTGTCACTGAATCTGCTCCGACTCCTGGTGACCCTGTGCACAGGTGGTGTCCACAGTGTGTTGTCCTCCAGAGCCCAGCTCAACTCCTGCAGACCCGTGCGGATGGCTTCTCTCTCGGAGCCGATCCATCTCACACGGGGCTCCTCTTTTCCTGCTTCCTGTGCTTTTCCCGCCTTGATTGTCTTTTCCAAAGAATGCTGTCTTCTCTTGACGTGCTCACAGTTAGACTGCTTCAGTTTGGTGAGTTTGGCCTTCAGTGATGTTCCAGGCTTGATTTGCACGAAGACCCAATAAACCACTACGACCGGGCCAGGTTGGCTGATTTTCCCCACCTAAGAATAGCATCACAAGCTATTCGGAGGTTCTGGACAAAGATTTGGGGAAAGAGACCAGCAGAAAAGGAGAAAATATTTTTAAATAAGAAAAAGAAAACACTCCTCTGGCTATGTAATGATAGAAATGTCAAGACAGTTGTGAAACTAGTAAGAAATGAAGTCGCTAATGTTTAGGGAATTGTTACCGTTTGCTGTATGTGAAGCACAGTTTGTAGGCTCACTTTGTTTTATCCTGAGCATTTTTGTTCTGACATGTTGAATACAGCACAGCGTTACTATTACTATATTAAATATCACTGTCAATGTTTTATCAGAATTTCATTTTTCTTTTAAACATGCCATTTCCAAAGGGTTTGGGACACAGTTCATGGGATTTAACGGCAGAATGCACCTCGGATTTTGTAATGGAAATCAATGGGAGAATAAGATGGATTTGATGGAAAGTCTCTGCACTTCAAACTTTGCTGACAGTGACCATTCCTCTAAGTGAGGGATGCCTATTCCACAAGTGCCCAATGATGACTTTTTATGCATATGATAGATCTGGGTAGTTTGGAAGATTAATAATGTCAGCGGCAGTTTTTTGCTGACAGGTTGCTCATTTGAATTTCACTGCATTTTCTTTACCAGGAGGATGCTTATGTGAATGGTTAGAAGAGTCAGCTGAGCTATCAGTACTGGTTGCTGCTCTTCTCAGGAGTGAGGCAAATGCCCTAACCTTCCACTTACGCCGTCTAACGGGGAAAATCGCTCCAGCGTGCACCTCAGAATGCCAGCTCTTATCTCTTCCTACTGCTTTGCAAAAGCCTGTTCTAAGCAAATGTGCTCATGTTTTACACAGGGTTATTTCATTTGGCCCCTCCCAGGCTGGGTCCCACGTAGCGCAGGCTTTATTTACGTCAGGGTTGGCAGTTTCTCGGGAAGCTAGGGAAATCCCATGTGTTGGGGGCCAAAGGGCAGATACCTCAGAAGCCTCCCTCCCTCCACCCAGTGTGTCCGAGTGTGAAATTCTACCCAGTTCCCTCGGTGCCGCCAATGAAACCATCCTTTGCTTTGCTGCAGTCTCAACTCTTGATATTTGAGAGACGTCAGTGTTAAACCCCCTCTTGTCTCTGTCCTTTTTTCATGTACATCATTGCCCTTTTGAGATTCTCAGTTCCTAGGGAACATTTGTCTGTTCACTTTATATATAATCTAATATCTGTTAGGGTACACATGAACTATTTTTTAATTTTTAATTGATTTGAGAGAGGGGGAACGGAGAGAGAGAAACATTGATTTGTTGTTCCACTTATTATTTGTGCGGTCTTTGGTTGACTCCTGTTTATGCCCTAACCAGGAATGGAACCCACCACCTTGGCGTATTGGGACGACACTCCAATCCACTCAGCTACCGTGCCAGGGCCCATGTAAACTTTAAAACCAACTTTAAAAAGGTTACACAAAGTGTGTTTAGTAAAATTTAAAAATAATAATTACTCTTCGTTCAGTATTGTTTGGACATGGTATTGTTTGTGTGGGCTTCTGTTAGTTTGGCCTAAATGGGAAGAGATGGTTTTACCTCAAGTGATGTCAAATGTGGTTGAAAGAAAATAGAAGATCTAAGATTTCTAGTAACAAATCTCTCTAATTAAAATGACCCAATCTTGCATCAAGTATATGTGAAACATTGTCAAAGAACCCACTTTACAGAATGATTAAGAGATATTTCTTTAAATAAGACACTTCTCAATCTGTCAGGAAATAGCCACTATTACATTTGTTACATTTTAAGAGAGGCTGTAATCTTAAATATTGTAACATTTCACAAAGTGATATAATAACAGACTTTTCTGGGAACTGGTAACATTAGCAAAAGAAAAGACTGGGAACACAAATTTATTCCATTTCAGTTGCTCTTACAGTGTCCTGGGGTAAAGGATGTCTTCATGCTAAATGACCTTTCAAGATCACAGAATAGAAAGAGATCTACTTTAGCAGCTTGAAAGTAGGTATTTGGCAAACTTGAATTTCCCCTTTCTAATTTGTCTTTACCACAGTAATCTTCTGATCTGTACTTTCATCTTCTCAGTGGACTTACTTGTATGAGATTGTTCTTTGTAAACACATAATATCAATTTTTATTTATTTACATACCTGTTTCTTTTTCCTTCTATTTCCACAGGAGTATAAATAAAGACAATTAAGTACAAGAATGATAACACAGATAATTATTAGCATTAACAACAAGACAGAAGTACCAAAAGATAAAGGAAGAGGTAATACAATAGGCATTCATTATCATAGAACTGTGTCTCCCATTAAACATGAGCAAGTACATTGTTATTTATAAATTAGTTTCTTGTGAATTTTCTTCACGTGAACTAATGCCCTTAGGGCACAGAATCTCATCTTTGTAAACTCAATCATTTTTTAACTGGCAAAACTGAGCTTCCGTTTTTTCATGTTTTTCAGTTCTGGTGGACCCACTAAGATGTAGCCGGGCCATCTCATTTAAAGCCATGTAATTTTGTTTATTCAGTAGTGACTGAGCACCTAATCTGCCCAACGGCAGGTTAGGGTCAGGGTAAGGATGAGTGAGGTATGATGCTTGCCCTTCTGGAGCTAACATGCTAACCGAAAACAGATCTAAATAAAAATCTAATTAAAAAGTAATGTGGGTAATATGGCAGACTAGATTGCTGGAATAGATTCCTTCTATGTGAAAACAACCAAAATGCTGGGACATGAGCCTTGATAAATGGACAAGGTAACAAGGAATTATTGGGCTAAAATCAAAGTGAAAATGAGCTTCGACATTGCTTCTGACAGTGAGCACTGTTAAACTCAATATTCCCAGCACCGGCCGTGTGTGAGAAAGAGCTTTAAAAATACCACTGGGTGTTGTGTGCCTCCAGCACAGGTAGACGAGCCAATGTTGAATGAACCCCACCTCCGCCCAGGGAACAACTAGAAAATTTGGATGAAAAATAAAAGGTACGTGATCAAAGTATCAAAGAAGTAGCAACGAAGCAAGGACTAGCCAAACCTAGGTCCTGGAGAGATAGGAAACCCAAAGAAATAAGCCCCCAAATCAGCATGATCTTATCCCACTGAAGTAATTAATAAAGAAAAAGCTGAGAGGCTATGAACATGATCAGAGAACACAGCTGAAAAGGGAGCTGGGCCAAGATTTCAATAATTCAAAAGGGTGAGGATATGAAGAGTGGGGTCCTCCAAGCAGCTGGTGGCACGGGGCAGGGGTTCAGAAATAGACTATCCCTTCCTCACCAGGACTGACGTCTGACTTTGAGATACTGTACTACCTGATTGCAGTAAGGTGACCTGCTCCAAGTCCAGCTGCCTTCAGAAGGAAGGAGGGAATCCTTGCGGTAAAAAAAGATAGGCTAGAATGTCAAACTAACTCTATAATGTCCATCACTCCATTAAAAACAAACAAACATAAAAAAGGTAAAACAGATAATAGAAACAAACCCATGAGAAATCCAGGTATTGTCATGATCAAACATACACTTTGAAATAACTCTCACAAATATAATCAGGAAATCAAATGACAAGATGCAGAACTTCAACATAGAACTGGAGACGATAACCAGAAATTCTGTAACAAAAAAATCAGAATGATTAAAAATGAAAATGTAATGGAAGAGTTGGTGATGGTTAATTTTGTGTCAGCTTGATTGGATCACATGGTGCCCAGATATTAGCTAACTGTTACTTCTGCCTGGGTGTGCACGGGTGTTTTAGAATGAAATCAGCATTTGAATCAGTGGCCTCGGTAAAGCAGTTTGCCCTCCCCAATGTGGGTTCAAATCCCCACGGAAAAGGCAGAGAAAAGAAGAATTTGCCCTTCCCACCTAATCGTTTGAGCTGGGACATCCATCTTCTCCTGGCCTTGGCACACCTGGCTCTCAGGCCCTCAGACCCAGCCTGAAATTACACCATTATGCCCCGAACCCCCCGCCCCGGTTCTCAGGCCCTCAGACTTGGACTGAGTCATACCCCTGGCTTTCCCGGGTCTCCACCTCAAAGATAGTTGATTGTGGGACTGCACAGCCTCCATAACTGCATGAGTTAATTCCTTATAGTAAATATATTTATATTTATATGTAAAATCTCCATATCCATTGGTTCTGTTTCTCTAGAGAACTCTGACTAATACAGAGTTTAACAATAGATTAGAACTAGATGAACAGAGAATTGGAAGTTGGTTAGAAGGAAATATTCAGGCAAACACACGGGGAAGCATATGGGACAAGGTGAAACATTCTCTCATGTGTATAACTGGATTAAAAGGAAAAAGAGAATAGGACAGAAGCGATATGTAAAGGCATAATGACTAAGAATTTTCCAGAATTAAACAAAGATATCAAATCCATGAATTACAAAGAGCTATAGATGGCCAAGATAGATAAATATAACAAAACTATTTCTAAGAAACTCACAGAAAAATTGCTGACCACCAAAGACAAAATCTGAAAAGCATTTAAGGTAAGAGATGTTTCACTTTCATGAATACAAAAATAAGACTGAACTTTTTTATTCTCAACAAAAACACTGGAAGCAGAAGACAATGGAATGAAATCTTCAAAGTACTGAAGGAAAATAACTGCCCATTTGGATTTTCATACCCAGTGAAAAGATCCTTCAAAAACTGTTGCCAGATCCACCCTGAAGTAATACTAAGAAGAGTTCATTGGTCGGGATGCTAAGTCAGATGATGGTACCAAATAAAGCTGTGGAGATAGGGTGGGGGGTAAATATAAACATCGATTCTATAAAATAATCATAATAAGGTCTATGAGGTTTTAAATTATGTGGAATTAAAATAGCACAAACAAGAGAAGTAAGTGGACTCGAAATATTCTAAAGCACTTTCATGGTCTCAGGTCATGGAAAAATGACTATTATACAGGGTCCTGCAGAAGTAATGCCTGCTTGAGTGTGGTTGGTAGGGTAATATATGGGTGTAATAATGTATAGTTTTCTTTTTTTAAAAAAAGATTTTATTTATTTATTTTTAGAGAGAGGGGAAGGGAGGTAGAAAGAGAGGGAGAGAAACATCAATGTGTGGTTGCCTCTCATGTGCTCCCTACTCAGGACCTGGTCTGCTACCCAGGCATGTGCCCTGACTGGGAATCGAACCAGTGACCCTTTGGTTTGCATGCCGCACTCAATCCACTGAGCCATACCAGCCAGGGATATAGTTTTAATTTGAACACTTCGCCTAAAATGTTGTATGGTGTGTTTGAGTGTGATATTGTTATGTGATATTGTTATGCTTCTGATTTTGGAATAAAAGATTTTATAATAAAAGGGGTGTTATTTGTTCCAGACTCTGTATATTAGACTTTTAAAGATCAAAGAGAAATATTGTAATTCCTAAAGTAACTACTAAAGGAAAAGTTTAAGAATATTAAATAATAAGCTAATAAAGGGAGAGGAATAAAATTATTAATCTAAAAAGAGAAAAAATAGAATAAGTTGTATAAATAGAAGACAAATAGTACGCTGGTGAATTTAAACCTAAATATGTCAGTTATTTCAATAATTTCAAAGACTACAATGTTCAATTAAAAGATGGTGTCAAACTAAATAAAAAACAAAACTCAGGTAATAAAATTTCAAATTTTTTAACATTTATTTTATTTCATCTATTTACTTTCAGAGAGAGGGGAAGGGAAGGAGAAAAAAGGGAAGAAACATCAATGTGCAGTTGCCTCTCACACGCCCCCTACTGGGGATTGGCCTGTAACCCAGGCATATGCCCTGACTGCGAATTGAACCAGCGACCCTTCGGTTTGCAGGCCAGTGCTCAATCCACTGAGCCACACCAACCAGGGTAAAATTTCCATTTTTATAGATCAGAAGTTGTCTTATATTAATACTTTACATTCTTCAACCTGAAATATATGGTGCTTATAAGAGATAGTTATTAAGTATAAGGAAAAAGAAAGGTTGAGAGTGATAGGAAGAAAAAACAAATTATGCAAATAAAACCAAAATATAGTTGGCTTAGATCTAAGAATATTAAACAGATTAGACTTTAAGTTAATAAACAAACAGACACAAAAAGGATATTTTATAATATAATCATCACCAAAAAGATATAACACTTCTACATCTATATGTACTTATTATAACCCCAAAATGATAAAGTAAATTGGAAGAATTAAGAGCAGTAGAAAAAATCTATAACCATACTGATAGAATGTAATTTTTCTTGGTAATTGATAGAACATACAGAAATAAATCACTAAAGATATAAAAGATTTGAGCAACAAGATGTCTGTCTACCCAATTTTCAAATATAAAATACGACACAGTGCATATAAGAAAACGTTTTCAACTGCATGTGAAATATTTACCAAAATAACAAATTAGATTGTATATAGTAACACTGACAAGCCCTGAGAGCTTGTGAGAAATGCAGACTGGCAAGCCATCCTCCAGCCCTCCTGAACTGCAATATACATTTTAATAAAATCCCCAGGTAGTCTGTGGGCAGAAAACATTTGAGGAGCATGCTTCTAGGCCACAGACTCAGAACCTCTCTTTTTCTGAACTTGTCACAAAGCCTAGAGCCAGTTCCATTTGGCCACACCCACCTACCTGATTGCTACTCACTCTGTGATAATGGGGTTGGTTCCTGTGGTGTCACTTGCACTTCATCCATTAATACCTGCTTATTGGTAAAAATTAGATTTAGCTGAATGGGAGTCAACTTTTCACTTCCTCTAACTTCTAAGATATGACTACTTCATTCCAATTTTTCTTCATTCCCCAAACATGAAAGCTGAATTTATCTCTTCTTTAATTATCCTTTTACATCTGAATAGACCATCATGTTTTCAAAAGCATGTTCATATCTGCTATTTTACTAGGTGTCCTGACAACAACTCTATAATGTAGCTGGTGTTAAAATGTGAAGAGCAAAGATTAGTACTTCCATTTGTGAGGCTTAGAGGTTAAAGCAACTTGGGCAAAACCATACAGCGAGTAGTGGCAACATCATTGCTAGTATCCAGACCCCCTGTGTTCTTTCCACTGCACAACTTTATGTCCGAAGTACTATTTCAAATCTCCGAACAGTGTTGGAGGGAGTCCTACCCATCCCGGCACCACCTACCAAGCATAAACACTTTCCCTGCCATGGAAAACACTCTTGGTTATCCACCCAACATGCAATCTTCTTTTTTAATTTCCTACCAGAATCCTAATGCTTTGGTTGGAGTATGAAGTCTGTCCCGAAGGTATCCAGCCATGTAATATGAAAAAATAGAGACACTTACTGAAAAAGATACAAGTTACAAGAAACATTGCACATAGGACAATGACACTTCAGTCCCCTTTAAAGTAGATCATTGGGACCTCACACAGTTCTCCCAGTCACCACCAGTGGCCCCATCATATTTTCCTGGATCTCATCCATAGTCTGAAATCTCTTCCCTTTCAAAGGTGATTTTAGTTTTGGGAAAAGCCAAGAGTCACAGGGCACCAAATCTGGGCTGTAGCAGAGCTGAGTCACCTGGGTGATTTGATGTTTCACCAAAAAATTCTGCATGAGATGTGATTTGTGAGCAGGTACATTGTCATGATGAAGCTGCCAATCAGCAGCTACATATAGCTGGGGCCTTCTGAATCATCCAAATAGTTTCCACAGAGGAATGTTCAAGCTTAACACAAAATGTGATGCAGATTCGTTGCTCTACTCACTCAGTCATTTTGAATGCGACAGCCACTCAGTACACACGTTCACTCAACAGCATCTACTGCCCCACTGACTGGTACAGTGAAGTCGTCACTGTTCCCGCATGCGCGTTCCAGTCCACTCTCGTCGGCTGCCAGCTTACATCACTGCCTCGCAAATTGTTTTCATTATATTAATAATGGCTGGGCTTTTTCCAGAAAGATCCCCTGTGTCCAGCTACATACATACTTGTCCAGCCTCCATTGTAGTTAGGAGTGGCCAGGGGCACAGTTCTGGCCAATAAAATGTAAACAGAAGTCTTGTGGGATGTATTAGTTTGCTGGGCTGCTGTCAGAAACTACCGCAAATTGGGGGGCTTAAACAACAGAGATGCACTGTCTCACAGCTATGGAGGCTTGAAATATGTAGTTAAAATGTTGGCAAGCTTGGTTCCTTCTGAGGGCCCCGAAGGAAGGCTGTTTCAGGTATCTCTCCTTGAGCTGTAGATGGCTGCCTTCCTGTTCACATGGCCTTCTCCCTGACGACTCAATTTTAACTTAGTTACCTCTATAAAGACCCTATCTTCAAACAAGGTCACATTCGGAAGTTCGGGCGTTAGGACTCCAACATATCCTTTTATGGGGGGAGGAGAGACACTGGGGTGGGAGCAGGGTGGGTAGACATTACATGGGGGGGGAATGTGGGTTTCTTGGGAAGCCTTTGCTTTCCTCAGAAAAGGGGACAGTCCTGGTGTGCCATCCTCCCACGGTCCCTCCTTTCCTCCTCCCGTGCCTCCTCAGTCGCTGGAGCTGCCTGGCCTTATCGGGATTACGAGTGAAAGACCGAGAGAACTAAATAGTTGAACTGCCTGATTCTTCCTATCTTGTTAACCTGAGAAAAATTTACTCCTGTGCTAAAAACCCTGTAGTTGGGTTTTCTGTTACTTATAGCCAAACACATTCCTAATATATAACCATTCTAAAATGAACAAACAAAAAAGCCAGCTTTACATGAGTTTTATCCAAGCATGCCAATTAATCCAGAGTAAAAGTGCTAGTTATCATCAAGCTACATTTACAAACAACTTAGATTGAGAATGGGGTTGAAAGAACTAAATAATGGCATTTTGAAGATTATGTCTAGGAAAAAATAGGTATTTTGGAGGCTGTCCACCAACTGCCATCAAACTCTTCGTTGTTGCTAGTTCTCGAAGGCAACTGGTACCTGCCAGTCCCCACTGTTGTTCTTGACGAGCCCGTAAAAAGGGTCCTGCTTGCTATTCTTAGCACTTATATTAAGGCTCTGGAGTTAAAGAATGAGGTCATGACATCTCCTTAACAGTGGAAACTTTAGCAAGTCCTTCCATGTACCTCTTCGACGACTGAGCATGAGATCATCTCTGCCGTTCAACTTTATAGTCATAACTGTGCCCCTGTTCCCTTTCACGCGCCACGCGTCCTGTAATGGTCTCTTTTGGAGTTCTTGTCTAACAGCAGCAGCTGTTGTGTCTCCAGCTACAGTGAACGTGAAAGCAAAGTGTAGGTGCCAGTGAGCCAGGCAGGACATCCTCTGGAGCAGACAGGGACTAGGGGAAGGCAGGGGAAGCATCCCGGGAGCACAAGCGAAGGTGGCGCTCCCTCTCAGCTCCGTGCGGTGCAGGGTTTGTCACTGGTAGGGCCCTGAGGGTGTGTGTGCCCTAGGCACCTCTCCTCCCTCCCAGTAAAAAGTGATCTCTGATGGACACTCTTATCCCCTTAAATTTATCTCAGTTGCTACATGTCTGCTTGTTGGTTCTAACTTGTCATGTTTTATAAATTTCAGTAGAATAACCATACTTTTAACCGTAATCCTAATAAGAACACATTCACAGAAAAAGAGAATTTTCTTTCCCTGATACCCAGACGTCTAGTTTTCTACAATGATAACTCTAAACAAGTGAATACCTAAGTAGTAACAACACTGGTTAGGTATTTTACAGACACCGTGTGTAGTACTCACATAGAAATTCTGCAGCTTAGGCATCCATATCCCACTTTGTAGATGAGACCAACATGGATGAAACAACTGGCTGCCAGCCCCAGAGAACACAGGGCTACCGGGGTCCAACACACTCCAAGCCTACAGTGGCTGCCTTCATCCTGCCCTCTCTGCAGGTCTCAAACTCCCTGCTTTCTAAGATTTTCTCTATTTTAATTCCCTCAGTCACCACAAATTACCTCTTTATCTCCTGGTCAGATTTTTTTTTTTACTCACCTAAAAGATTTTACTATTGCTTTGCTTTTGTAGTTTCTTTCTCTTTTCCAGCTTAAGATTTTTCCATTGAGTTCAAGAGTAGATCACTATGTCAAGTTTTCTCAAAACAATCTTAAAAGCCATTTCTGACTTAAATGCCTAGAGGGCAGAGCTAAATGGGCCAGCAGGTAAGAAAGCAGGCCGGCTGCACGCACTCAGAGAAGACGAGGAAGGAGAAAATGGAAAGGAAAAAAATCTTATTAGGTTTTGTAGGTCAGGGAAATCCTTTCTAGCCTGGATTTTTAAACCTTCTGAATTTTAATTGAAAGTATTTCTCCAGGGCATTTACTTGAACATGACTGTGCACTCTCAAAAAAAAAAAAAAAATTCCCTATCCCTACTGGAAAAATATTACAAATTTTAGGATGATAAAATTGTATTAGAAGGAAGAATTTGGTGAGATGTCCTTTCTGACAGTAACTGTGAAATCGCTAGAAGCTACAAAAGCTGCCAGACATCCCTGCTGGGAAAAACCTAACACTGATGGGTGTGATGCATAACGGTGCACTCCCACCTAGCAGTCAGCACTGGTTCTTTTAAAAAAGTGAGCAATATTTCTTTCGAGATTTATGACCATTCACACGAGAAAATACCCCCGAGGTAGACAGTAAAAGATCGGTTTTGACATATCTAGTGGTTACTGTTAGAAAGGTATGAAAATTAAAGAACAAAACTTGAAGTTATGTTGATTTCTAGTTTTGGCCTCAAATGCAAAACCTTGCTTAGTCTTTGTACAGTAAACATACTCCCAAGGGCATGTTTACTCGAAAGGTAGAAATTCTCAATCTTTTCCTTACCACAAAGGCAAAATCAATTGACAGCTAAGTGTTATTACTCTTTTCATAATTTGTGTATATATCTTCACCCAAACTAGAAATTATTCCATTCTCTTCTTTCTGTACATATAGATGTATTACTATAACTACATCTGTCATTATTAGTAATAATGTAGATTATAGTAATATGCTTGTTTAAATAGCACTTTTTGTCTTTCTGCCTCCATTTTTTTTACATTGTATCTTCTCATGTTCATTATGTTCTTATGAAGGAGGTTGCTTATTTTTGATTTATCGACAAAAATCAGGGCACAGGAAAGAAAGGTGACACAGCGTGAGGTCAAGAGCTGTGAAAGATTCAACTTACTTCCCATACTCCAATTATTTAGGTCTTGTCAAAGACCAAAAATGGAGGGTACTAATGTGTAAGCTTTTCCTATGGAAAAAGTACTTTATCATTAGAACACACTTTCAAATTAGCAATCTTTCCAAATGCCTGTAAACGTGTCCGGGGTATTCTGGATGGCTTTCCAGCTGGCCCACCTGAGCCAGGACATTTACTGGCCAGTCAGCCTTTCAAGGACTCTGGGTGGAATTCGTAGGACGCTCTGACTAAGTGATCACGCCTTGACTGCTTTACCCACCTCTTACTCACATTTTCCCAGCACTTGGCTTAGGAAGAATCACTGCGGCCCCTCCCTGGAAACATGCTTTTCCGCAGTATTTCAGCGCCTGTGCTGCAGCTCTGCTACAATGTCCCTGCTTGGCCCTGCGCTCCCTGCTGTGGGGTTAGAGGGAAGGTTCTCTACCAGAAGACCCCAAGCTAGAAGGGGTATCAGTGCTGACAAGGATACACTGTTTATCTGTTGCTCAGCCACCCATTTCGATCCACTGCCTCAGGTAGAGGTGGCCCTTCTCTCCAGGTTGATGCCTGACCCATATGAGCCAACTCCATCCCCACCTCTGACTCGGGTTCTGTTCGGCAAGTGTTGGGAGTCTTTGCAGTCATGGGGGTTTTAGAGATATCAATGTCTGGGCATGGCTGTGACCTCCACTGGCAACGTTTAGAATATAGGATGATTCAGCCCAGCTGTGAAACAAGAAGGCAGATGGACGTGGAGATGGAGGGCAAGAGCCACCCACGGTCTGGACCTGCGGGACAGCTAACCCCACCTCTTAGCACGGTACTAATCAATCTAATACTCAGCCTACCGGGGCTCTCATTCTAGCTCGGGCACTTTCTTGGCCTTGATTTTCACATTCAGACCTAACAACTTTTTTCTTGGTGATAACTATACATCAGACATAAGTCCTCTGCTTTTATATAAGATTTCTATCAGACAGTTATTGATTTGGGGGTCTTCTGGCTTCCTGAATCAACTGCCTTGGTAGCCCTACTCTGGTTTTCCTCTAAGAACTACCTCTTCTCCAGTCACAGCCCAGGAGCTCCAGGATGGACTTGAGTTCTATTCAGCTCCAGGAGTGAAGCATGGAAACTAAGCCTGGCCTGTTAACATTTCATACGTCCCAGAATTATGTCCATGATTCATAGGTGGGCAGCCAATCAGAGAGAATATAGGAACTTTGCTACCTGAAGAGACTTGCTCTAACTCTGAGTATCAGGGTTGTCATGATGGGAGCCTAAAGCCACTGAGCCACAGGCCACACGGAGCCTAGGAATGAACCGTCCATCTCAGAGGAAGCAAAGAGACAGCCAGGAGAGGGATCTTGGCAGCCTCATTGAAGTCTGAATTGTGCTGACCTGAAGCCACACCTGTCCCTCCACTTTTAGTAATAAAATCCCTTTTTAAGCTTAAGCCAGTTTCAGTTGGGTCCTCCGCCACAATTTCAATTAAAAGAATCCACTGATACACCATCTCATCCTTTTCTCACTGCTAAAAGTTGTGTAATAGCTGGTTGAGCTAATGCACTTTATTGGTGTGAACAGCAAATAAGATACTACATAGCAGGGACATTTCAAGAGTACAGAAATACAAACAACTTGTTCTACCATAAAGATAACCCCTCCTTACAATAGTCTCTCTTCAATCATGATATTTAAAATCCGAGTCCTGTGATGAAATTGTGCAAACTGTGATTTATGAAAGACCTAGCTCATTAAAGTTTACCTGGCTGGATTTTTCTTTTATTCCTTTTGGAATTGAGTTAAATTAAACATAACACCAGGTGAACAAGACTCTCACCTTAAATTCCTGTCATGCCCTGACCCCCACCTTCTGCCACCAAGTTCTATCAAATACTCCCTTAATGTACGTGTAGTCCATCCATTTCTTGACACATCTACGGCCACCACCTTAAACGAGGTTGTCACTATTTCTTGTGTGAGTCGCTGAGATCAGATTGTGGTGTACACATCCAAGGAAGAACACACAGGAGAAGTTTTAGGTTTTGTTGGAGTATCGGTTACTTATTTGCTAAATGCGTCCCAGACTTAGTGGCCCAATACACCGTAAACATTTGTTATTTCACACAATTTCTGTGGTGCAAGTTTCGAGAGCGGCTTCGCCCTGTCCAGGGTCTGTCAGGAGGTTACGGTCAGAATGTTGGAGGGGGCTGCAGTCAGACGAAGCCTGACTGGGGCCGGGGCTCTGTTTTCTCGTTTGGCTCCCTTGCATGCAGAGCGAGTACGCGCTGGTTGCTGGTAAGAGGCATCTTGCGGGCGGTGCCACCCAGTCCTCTCCGAAGGGCTGATGACCATCCTCGTGACGAGCAGCAGGCTTCTCCTAAGGGCAAATGATCCCAGGGAGAGCATGAAAGAAGCCACAGTATCTTTCATAGCTAGGCCTCGGACAGCCCTGCCGTCATGCTGCAGTTTTCTTTCCGTTATGCGGGTCAGCCCAATCTAATGTGGGAAAGGGTACCCGAGGGCATCAAAGCCAAGAGAAAGGGGATCATGGGAGTGTTCTTAGGGGCTAGCTCCACTGCTGGGGACAATGAACGCTTCAGTCTGGGATGTTGTTTTGAACACAGAGTACTTGTGCAGTGTCGGTTTGGTGTGGGGGTGGGGGGAGGTATGGGTTGTGGTTCAGGAGGCATGTGTGCCCTGGGAGCAGCAGCTCCAAGGCAGCCGCTGAAGGTAAGAGAGTGAATCGGATCCCCCAGAAAGAGTGAGAAGAACGTGAAGGACTGAACCGCCGCCATCCGAGGACAGACAGAGAGAAGTGCTGCGGGAAGGCTGGGAAAAATCGACTACAGAAGTGGAAGGAAAGCTGAGGTACAGCAATATCATCAACACCAAGGGAGTTTCAAGGAAGAAAATCTCTAACTTCCCACGGAACTCTTGAAATCTATGGTCCCAGTTGCAATGAAAATGATCCTGAGTTTTGCTAAGAGACTGGTATAATTGAAACAGAAGGGGAAACATTCCAAATGTCTTTGGAAGTCAATGCCTAACAGATTAGTTAAATTTCTCATTGTTTTTACACATACAAAAGGAAAAATTGTTTGTTTCATTTTAGGTGGAGGTGATGGATTTTGTTTGTTTTGCTTTACAAGTTGAATATTTTCTTCCCCTATAGATTCCATATATTTTCATATATATGTCCATATATTTTCTCAAAGTGTTTCCTGGTCACTAAAATGATGCTCATTACTATCCAGAATATCAAACTTGGCTTTAAAACTCTTTTATTCTCCTTCTGAATCTGGAGGGAGCAATCCTTACATTGAGTTTTCCAGGACTGTGAGGACCCCAGAATCCCTAACTACCTCTGTGGCCTATGACATCATAGGATTTCACAGTGTGTAAAAATTCTGTCAGCCTCTCTCTGTTTAGGGTGGGTGGGTGGGTTGGTTTGTTGGTTTGTTGGGTGGTGTTTGTTCATCTGAAGTTGTGAGGATAAAGCTTTAGGGAACATATCTTTAATAGAAATAGGAACTAGTCATGAATACATTAAATGTTTTGTTTTGTTTCTTTCTTTTGGCTTTGAAAGCCTTCAGGTTGGAGCTGTATGCTTTAGACTTGTTTTGGTTCGGACTATTTTAGTCAATCTATGATCTATTTATCCTGCACCTGACGAAATATATTTACTCTGACCCATTTCATAGATAGCTGTTCGGTGTTTATTTTCCAGGGAAAAAAAGTGCTTAGTCAGCCAAGAAAAACACTGCAAATGTTAGGGGAAAAAACCTTATGTGACAGCTTAGCAAATGAATTGTATTTTGACCCTCTTTTGTGTATTCTGAGGAGTTCAAGTCCCTTTAAGTGGAATTGAATCAGAAGGAAAATAAACCAAATTTATGTTACTATATAAATTAAATTCTCTCCATGAAAATGAAACCTACAAACAGGATTAAAACTTGCACTCCTCCTTACCTTATAATAGTAATTGACAGTATTAATGTCCCCAATTTTCTTTTCTCTCCTTCTCTCATTACAGAAAAGGCACAGCAAACATTTCATACATTTCTGGAATATAGCCACCTCTGGCATGGAAAGCCCCAGACTTCATTTAACAGCTACACAATAAAATGTTTCACAATAGTGTATAAAGATAGCCCTGGTGGAAGAAAGCTGCTGTCCAGTGTGAATGTAGCTGTAGCTCAGCTGCAATGGTGTTGGGATGACTGCGCACGCATCACCTTGGGGAACGTCATTATTTACGGGTTGAATTGTGTTCCCCAAAAATTCGTATGTTGAAGGCTTAACTCCCAGCATCTCAGAATGACTGTATTTGCTAGGGTGAACCCTAATCCCATATGACTGGTGTGTCCTCACATATGTCCTTATAAGAAGAGGAGATTAGGTCACAGACGTATACAGAGGGACTACTACGTAAAGACACAGGGAGAAGGTGACCATCTACAAGCCAAGGAGAGAGGCCCCAGGAGAAAGCAACCCTACTGACACCTTGCTGTCTAACCTCCAGCCTCCGGAACTGTGAGAAAATGGATTTCTGGTGTTTGAGCCACGCAGTCTATATGGCACTTTGTATGGCAGCCTTAGCAAACAGATACAGCACAGTATTAAACATAAATAGCTCTGTGGATTTATTAGGTGAGCCCCAGAAACACAAGATGCATCAGGCAGTGTGGTTCTCTCCACTGTTGCCCCCGGCAGTGACCAGCCCTCTTCCGAGTCTCACCTCAATTGCCTCTCAGATTTAGTTAGTTTTTAAGCACATACAACACATTAAAATCTAACCTAGCCCCAACAATAAGTAGACAGCTATATTTCTTTCAGCACGTGTGCACGCACATGCAAACACACTTTCTGCACTGATAACTAATAAATATTCTAGTAAGTGTTCTAATGGCCAACAAGAGGCAAATTCTTAGCAAACCGAGGTACTCTCATACATGAACTTCATGGGAGAGATTCGGAGTCCATTTATGTTATTCCCCTTAAGTCATACATTAAGACATAGGGATTTAATAGGAATCTCTCGCAGAAGTCTTCTCTTAGAATTTTATTTATTTATTTTTGGCTTAATTTAATTCAGAATATATATCTGGGAGAATGCCCACAAACATGAATTAAACATAGGAAATGGAGCCATTAGCATATGAACTAAGTGCAATAAAACCATTTTTTAATCTGAACTAAATTACCCAAGTTAATGCAGAATGTTTATGAAGTTTTTGCTCTTTCGTGCAACCATGTTCTCTGCAGACCTCCAACTTCTCTGGGAGGGAATGACTTCAGTTTACAAACGGGGAGAAGCAGACACACAGAAAGGCTGGATCTGCTCCCACCATTCAGTGCTGGGGTCTCTGAGTCTTGACTGGGCCTCCTGTGTCTAAGAAAATTTGAAGCACGCACCCTGAAAGCATATCTTTTGATTCATTTCTTTGTAAATGAGGTACTGTACTGCACTAATATATTATATACCTTATAAAACATATGTCAAAAATAGAGATTTTGTAAGGATGATTTTAAAATTCGTTTTCTTCTCATGGATTGTCCTGTGTTCTCTTTGCTGTGGAAGCCACTGGATTATTGAGCGGGGTGTGGGAGCTGGGGACAGATTCTTGGGCTCCCCTCCTCCCATCAGTTTGATCATCTTGCCTCTCTCCGGTTTACAAAGCGAGTCATTTGCTGGGGTGCGGGGGGTGCAAAGGAGCACATGCCATCCGCATGCTGCTTACACTCGGGGCCACAATGTCACCTCTTAAGAAACCCGCTGGGGATCATCCATTACACACAAACAGGTAGGCTCGTTTTTTCCTTTTCTCTCAACTGGGCTGTACCTGTTCCCATGCCCCCATCGGCCCAAACCCTCAGGTTTAACTGGAATCACACTCTAAGGTATGGGCATATGTTGCACTTAAACATCACAGTAGAAGAAAATAATAACATGATGGGAATGAGTTCGGCATGAATTTGTTGGTCTCTAACCCTTCTTGCAAGTGTGTGGGGTAAAGTAAGCCAAGGTCTTCTCCCACAACCGGCATTTGGGAGCAAACGTTTAGTTTGAGCTCAGTAACTCCTTTTGTTTTAGTTCAGTTTATTTTTATTTGTATTAGATTTGAATTAAATTAAAATCAATTCCTACCACTTAAAATGGTAAGTATAATATGACCCAATATTATAAAAAACATTTCTGTTTCTCTATTCTCTCTTAAAGGAGCTTTACCTGCAATCCATGAGTATGATTTCTGGATTGTGAGATGTAGCGTGGGTGTTCTCTGCTTCCTTGTTTTCACATTCTGTCTTTATTCTTCTGTATTGCCTAAAATATCTTTGTAATATAAAAATATATATTATATAAAAACTATAATATTCTTTTAAATGAAATAAGTTAAATATTCACATCTAAGTAGATGAATACATAAATCTGAAAAATTGGTTGCATCTAAAGTCGTAAGGAGGCTTTGCAGAGTCTGGCGAAGCAGAAGATACTTGCATTTTTCAGGGCTAACTGCATACTCTGTCCCAGAAATAAAAGCACAGTCGGCTTGAGGCCTGCCCCCACCCTCCAGTGGAGACAACCCTATACCCTCTTGCGCTGTCTGCGTCGTGGTCAACGGCACCCCCATCTCCAAGAAAACTTGCTAGACTTGCAAGACTCTTTCTCAGCCCCAAAATCAATTTTTTCTTTACATTCGGGTGAATGATTGATGAAAGCCTCCCATCATCCTAGAACCTGGAATTTTAAAACTGGATGATATTTCACAAATCATCTAACAATGCAATCCCCTCTACTTTTCTACCTGAGGAAGTCACAACCCAGAGAAATGCAGCATCTTGCTCAAGGTGACCAGTATTTAGGGACAGAGCCCAGACTGTAACCCTGTCCTTCTGGCTTCCAGCTCAACGACAGCCAACTACGGCGACTGCAGGCTCAACACATTTCACATTGTCATTCTGTTCCTCCTGGCTTATTTGTTTATGTCTTTATCATTGTTGTTAGGAGTCTCAAACCATTTGTGGCAAGAGGTGGGAGACTAAATATTTATATTTTAAAGTTCAGGACAGTTCTCCTAACCCCTAATCCAGTGCCGTTTCTAAAGACAGTGGCGTGTCAGAAGCCTGGGGCTCACTTATGTCACAATCACTCACGGTATCCACTGTGTCCCACGGACCACGAAGACTCGCAGTCGTGAGTGGCACACTCTGCACACCTACGGGCTTCGTTCTATGCTGGGAATTCCTTGAAAATGATTTCTTCAAATGTCTTTGCAGGTAAAAATAGAGGCAATTCAAGTATCTACTCAATAATTTATTTCATCACCATGAATAAAATTACCAAAGGTTAGAGTAGAAATCCTTGTTAGAAACCATAATCATCTGAAGCTTTGAAAAACACAAAATAAGAATCTATCTGGGGGAAGGAAAATTTATGTAAAGTAGTTTCATGCTGACTTATGAACTCAGAGACAAAAGCTGAAAAAGAACCGTTTGTGAGATGGCCTGAGGCAACAACAGTGCGAGCAGTAGACTGTGCGGTGCGTAGAGGAGGAGAGGCGCTCTTTTCTGGGAAATACACTTGATCTTCCCTTTCTGCCATCACCTGACTTTCCACGGAAATGCCTGTGATATCAGAAAGACTGGGAGGGGGAAAATCACAAGGTCTTTGACCGACTAGAGAATCAAAAAATTGGTAAAATTATTTATCTGTATAACACTTGAGTGGTAGAAGAACAGGGAAAAAAATACACTGAGTATTTCTGACTCTGAAAACACAACTAATTAGCCACAACACCAAAAGGAACAGTAAAGTGAGCTTCCAGGTCTGGTAGGATATTAAATTAACAATGACTTGTCAAAATTCAGTTATAATTCACTTGGCTCCTGCTAGATGCCTGCTCACAATTGGTGTTGATAATCTTTTAGCCAAGTAAATTCCTAAGGAGAAAAGAACCTCTTACATCAGTATCGTATGTGTTTATTTTTATTATTGCTTTCTACTCTTTGTTTGAAACGCTATAACTGAGATTGTGAATTGTATACATTCTATAGACTATTTATATCCTGCTAGAGAATGGTGGCCATTCTTAGCACAATCTGCTGTTAACTCACTGCCCTTAAATTAAGGCTGTCAATCATTGCTGGAACAGAACAAGGTAGATTTGATACAGTAAACACACATCCATCAAATGCCAAAGCAAGGGGTATGAAATCTCTGTTTTAGGTAAGACTTAAAAGATAATACAAATCCTTTCGTGGTCAAACACAAAAATAGGACTCACTCTTAATTATTTTTCTGAGGGTGGGTAAGTGGGTGGTTACATATCATGGGAAACAGGTGCAAAAAAAATATCCAATTCAGAAACAAAATCTTTAGACACAAATATTATATTGAGGAATGGCCTATTACTTATTTTATTTTCCAGATTAAAATAGAGAAGTGTTCATTATCTTGTTAGAAAAAACAAAACTCTAGTATGTAAAAGTATATTGATTTTATCTCAATAACAAGATAAATAGTAAAAATAATAATTCGATTAGTGTCACATAATAAAGTTTTTATGTTCTGTTTAAGTTTGCAGTCATAACGATAGAACCTCAAGGTGTACCAATGAAGAATTAGCTTATTTTAAAGCAATTATGTGGGAGGTAGCTAATAAAATTACATTGACATTATATACACTTGTCTTTCCACAAGAACTGCAGCAATCAAATCAAATTAAATTTAAAAGAATGCACGAAAATACTGACTACTCAAAGGTGATCAACAGATTTTCCTTAAGCATCTAACTGTGATAATTAGGAGAGTAATGTTTGATTTGCCCACAAAATTCATTATTTCTTTTTCTATTTCTGGGACTCATTTATCTCACTTACCTGTGACCCATTTAGTATGGATCTGGGTCACTTTTAAATTAAAGACTATGCATTTTGGGGTAATGAGATGTCCACAAAAGGACTATGGATATAAGCAACGTGCAGGCATTCCGTAAGCTACAAATAAACTTATGAACCCACACACACATAAGCAGAGCCCTGGAGAATGGAAAACACAACCAGCCTTGCCATCCCAGTGCCTACGGGACCCTGTGGACAGCATAAATGAATGCAGCCACCTTCTAAACGATGGCAGCCACTATCCAGGCCACCGGGTCATCACCGTTTGGGAATAAGGAGCAGCAAATCCACATTTTCTATAAAATCGCTGAATGTTTAAATGTTGGAGAAGCCAAAACTTAAAAAAAAAAATACTGCATAGGCCACACAAAAGACTTAACAGCCACCACGAACCTTCTTCAATGTGAAACTCCTAACAGTCCAGGGGGATCATTCTCTAGACCGTCTTCATTGAAAATGCATAAATCTAGTCTGGACCACTGCTAAACATCTTCCGAGACTGTAAAATAGTAAATCCATGATTGGCTAGTAAGGGAATTATGTTACTAGGACAGAAGTAACTATTTTTTTTCTCTAGTTCACACAGTTTTCTGTCAGAACATTTACGTTTTGCAATAATGGCAACTGGATGCCAAGTGCAGTGGCCGTGCCGGCCACAGCAAGTCACGGGGCGCCGACCTGCTCACCCGCTTCTGTCTCGGACGCGGCCACTTCCACAGCTGTCTCCGGTCTCCGGTGTTCGGTCTTGTCTCCATCACCAGCAGACTTCCTTGAACAGCCCTTTTCTTAAGCTACCTTCATGTTGTGGAGTTTTATATGTGAGGATACTCTAGTATATATAAGAATGTGCATGAGTCTAATTTATAAAATACTAGGATTTCATGAAAATTATTGTTTTAGTGGTACTCTATTTAAAATGTTGCCTCAGTATGAATTGGTCTGCCTCAATCTTATTTTTCCCAAAAGTGCTGCTATTTTTGGTGTGGGCTTTGGCAGAACACAGTTTTTTCCAGGACTATATTTATCACATTATTGCAGAAATGTTACTCCTCATTGAGATATGGATGTAGGATTTCAAGTCCCATCTGCTCATTAATTAATTAGTAACATTAAACCAGACTTCCAATATACAGCAGTTCTCCTTATCCAAAATTCTACTTTCCATGGGTTTAGTCACCCAGGGTCAACTGTGATCCAAAATATTAGGTGGAAAATTCTATAAATAAACAATTCATTAGCTTTAAATTGTGCAGCGTTATGAGTAGCATCCAGCCCCCTCCCCACCACTAAAAGAAGCCATCCAGGCACTTTTTGTTGCCCAAGGCACTCCTGCCTCACTCTGAACTCTCAGATGTGTAACCCTTGCCCTCTGACCTCAGAGGTGGTTGTTGGGATTTGGTCTTTCCGAGGTTGGGACCTCAGCTTTTCCTTTATTTTCTACCTTAAATTGCTCCTCTGCTCCTGGTTCTCAGCTTCCGGTCTTGCCCAAGGCATGTTCCCTATTCCTCCTCAGCTGTGCAGAACTAATATCGGCATTTGGCCAGTGCCGTCTCCCTCCCTGCAAAGGGGGTGTTTGGGTCTTGGTTTCCATCCCTGCCACGTCTGGGGCTCCCGCACAAGACTTCCTCGGTTCCCCATGACCCCTCCTTGCCATGCTGTGGAACCATCGTCCCACGGAAACAAGGTGTCTACATGCCTAGGAAGGTCTTTAAACCACATTCAGTGTATCATCTAAGAAAACCCATGCTTTTGAAGGTGTGGCTGGGAAGAAAGAAATGAAGGGGCTTTTGAGCAGTGGAACACCTAGAAGGACAAAGTTTCCTTAGGAGGTAGCAGAGGGCACAACGAAAGGAGAAATGCTGGTGACCGAAGAGAGGGACTGAGGGAGGGGTGTCGCTGCAGGGAGAGGGAGTTTGTGAGGGACCCTGATGTCCCAGTGCTGCGAGAGCACCTGCTTCTCCTCCAGGAGCCCAGAGGCGGGGCCGGAGGACCACCGAGGGTCTGTGTGTGTACACATGGTCCCGGGCTGTTGAGAGGCTGTTAAGTGCTGAACACAGAATATGTAGGAATGCAGTTCTGGAAGGCACGTTAGAGAAAGGGTTCACACACCAGTGACAAATGACACAGGTGTCCCAGCACTGGCTCTTCCTGTGTTGAGCAACCCCACTCAGGAAAGAAATGGAGACCTCATGCTATTTTATTGTCCTGCTTTGAGCATGTGGGTTGGTTCTCGCTAAAATCACCCCCATTCATGTCCTTCGTTTTCAGCATCTAAACCAAAATTCTATTTACCCAGGACACTTTCTCAGGTTACTCCCAAACTCGATGTTTTTCCTGGCTCAGGAGTCCATAGTATACAACCTACTTCAAGGAACAGAAAGATTCACAAACTTCAGAAATTCTAATATTAATAAATTAGACTAGAGAAAATTATTAGGCTAGAAAATTAACTATAGGCACTATTTATCATAAAGGACCCCTATATATAGCTATTTTTTCAGTGCTTTATAAGATTCAGTACGCATTTATCATTTCAAGAATATAGGTAATGCACTATGTATGTGACACAAATTGTGTATTAATTTGGAACTTCCTGTTATTTGTTTTTTAATTGTATTCTTTAATAATTTTATGAGCGCTTCTAGCTATCCTGTACATTTCCCGTGGGCACAAACTTAGTGTATTAATTTCTTGGTATCATCCTGTAGTGTCTACTTCTATTTCTTGGTACACAGTGGGCATTCAATAAATGCCCTTCCCATTAGATCAAGTCGTTAAATCAGAAGAGAAGTCAATGGTTTAGAGTTAGATCTAAATCTTTTGTGACGGGAGAAGGAAGGAAATGGGCAGGTATTTCAGCTTTAAAATGGCATCGGAAATTTGTTTTTTCTCTGTAGCAACTCGAATAGATGATATTGGATTTACCATATAGAAGGGATCGTGGAAGTGCAATACAAATCCCAGATGACAGCATGAAATGTATTTTGTGTATATTTACACAATTCCACAGAATCCGTTGGCATCCCTTTGACCGAGTTAATAGGAACTCCAGTGGCAGTGACCCAAGGACCTCTAATAGAATTCACTGATGGGAAACAGTAACAGTGCCCATGGAAGCTTTCCCTTCACTGCAGATGGTGATCTATGGCTGACAGCCTCCTAGAAAACACATCGACACAATACGCTGTAATGACTCAGAAGGGGCCTTTATGTGATAGCGGGCCAGTGATCCGCAGACAATGTCTCGCTGGGAGGTTTCTCAACTGCTGTCTCCCAAGCTTTCCCTCTTGCTTTCAGGGCCTGCTCAGGTACTTTCTGGAGCTCAGGGACATCTGCTGTGCTTGAAGGCTGTTGAAGCTTGCCTCCAGGCATTGCTATTACGCTAATGAGCCGCTGCAAAGCCGATGAGAAAATGAAGAATAGCTACAGATGGAAGATTTTCTCCAATTTGCAATGGTGTAGGTATAGATGTGTTTGCTTACAAAGTGTAATTAAGCTTCAACTGTCAGATTTGGCCTTTCTGATCAAACCCTGTTAACCAGTTCACAAGAGGCTTTGTTTATACCTGAAGAGGTCCTGCTACCTGTGGGGCAGTGTCTGTCAGTCAACGTGTATTTGGTAGACGTACTCATCATTGTGCAAGGCGTTATTGCCGATGTAGGAGAACCGTTGTCTTCTGCCCTGAAGGAGCTCCTGACAGAGTTAGAAGAGGCGCAACTGGCCCGGGTGTAATTATGGCTAAATTGCTGGGTTGGTGTATTCTGCACTCTGGACTGCTTGATGATTACGCATTCAAAGCTGCCTAATAAACACCTGTACCTCACTCATCTTCGCTCTGTGCAGTGATACAATGGGCATATAAGCTGGCCCCGAGCAATAACTCAGGTAGGTCGTGCACGGCCGGGGACTCACCAGCAGCTGCTGAAAAAACTAGAACCTTACATTCTCAGAGCCAGTCAAGGGCACGTGGGAAAGAGGACTGGGGAGGAGGGAGGAGATAAGGAACTACGAACATTTACAGGTACAAACTATGCCCAGACATTTCACAGGTTGCCTCATTTTCCCTTAACAAAGGCCCTGTGAGGTAGAGATAACCTCATCATTCTACACATAAAGAAATAGCAGCTCAGAGAAATTCCACACCTTGCCCCAGGTCACACAGCCAGGAAATGACCCAGCCAAACAAAACTCAACCCCAACTACGTCTGCTCCAAAGTTCACACTTTTTCCAGCCACCATCGTCCCTATCTCACCTTCTATCATTTTGACCAAAGTGTTTGAATAACCATGGTCTGCCATGTGAATAGCCTTCTTCAAAATCACCTCTGATTCTGGGTTGAGTGGGAAAGGGAGAGAGATCAAGCACAAGAAGCCAAATGTGAAGAGCGGACTCAAGACAAACCTTCTGCCAATTCACAAAGCTGAGGCCAGCGATGGTATTCTCCCAGGATGCCTCCGTCCAGCATAGCGGCCAGCATTTCTCCTGACTGGTCACTGCTAAAGCCATTCAGAACGTGACTTATTTTAAAAATAGCATAACCCATAATGTCCTTAATGGATCCCTGCAAAATTGAGGATACAGACTGTTGGTTTTTGAGAAGAATAATGTCAAACCTGAATGCAGCTCTAACGTTAAAAGAAGACAAAATGAATGGCACTCATTGCTGGGAGCAAATTCGTACTGAGGGGAAAAAGTCAGTTCTTTTAGTCAAACTACATATATGCATTCACATGTATATTCCTAAAGTAGGAAACAAGCACAGCATTGAATGTAAAACTTTAAATACATATTATAATTGGCTTGTGCTTTGGTCTAAAGTTATGACATGGAGGACTTAGATTTTTATTTGTTTATAGATACCTAAAACATATAATAACTATTCTTCTAGCTACTCTATTCCATTTCCTATTTCTTACTCCACGAGATAAGCACTTTTAACAGTTTAATATGTACTTTAGATTTCATCTGTCCATAGAGGAACATGAAATATATTTGAAATACGTGCTTGTTTTACAAAAATATAGTCATATATACTACTCTGAAGCTTGTTTTTTTAATATATTTCATTGATTATGCTATTACTGTTGTCCCATTTCCCCCCCTTCATTCCCCTCCACCCTGCACACCCCCTCCCACCCACACTCCCCCCCTTTAGTACATGTCCATGTGTCATAAGTTCTTTGGCTTCTTCATTTCCCATACTATTCTTGCCCTCTACCTCTCTATTTTCGACCTACCATCTATGCTACTTATTCTCTGTACCTTTTCCCCCACCTCCTCCCACTCCCCTGTTGCTAACCCTCCATGTGATCTCCATTTATGCAGTTCTTTCTTGTTCCAGTTGTTTGCTTAGTCTGCTTTTGTTTTAGGTGTGGTTGTTAATAACTGTGAGTTTGCTGTCTTTTTACTGTTCATGTTTTTTATCTTCTTTTTCTTAGATAAGTCCCTTTAACATTTCATATAATAAGGGCTTGGTGATGATGAACTCCTTTAACTTGACCTTATCTGAGAAGCACTTTATCTGCCCTTCCATTCTAAATGAAAACTTTGCTGGATAGAGCGGTCTTGGATGTAGGTCCTTGCCTTTCATGACTTGGAATACTTCTTTCCAAATCCTTCTTGCCTATAAGGTCTCTTTTGAGAAATCAGCTGACAGCCTGATGGGAACTCCTTTGTAGATGACTGTCCCCTTATCTCTTGCTGCTTCTAGAATTCTCTCCTTCATTTTAATCTTGGCTAATGTAATTATGATGTGCCTTGGTGTGTGCTTCCTTGGGTCCACCTTCTTTGGGACTCTCTGAGCTTCCTGGACTTCCTGGAAGTCTATTTCCTTTGTCAGATTGGGGAAGTGCTTCTTTGTTATTTGTTCAAATAAGTTTTTCACTTGTTGCTCTTCCTCTTCCCCTTCTGGTACCCCTATAATTTGGATGTTGGAAAATTTCAAGATGTCCTGGAGGTTCCTAAGCCTCCCCTCATTTTTTTTTGAATTCTTGTTTCTTCATTCTTTTCTGTTTGGTTGTTTCTTTCTTCCTTCTGGTCCACTCCATTGAGTTCAGTCCCAGTTTTCTTCCCATCACTATTGGTTCCCAGTGCATTTTCCTTCACTTCACTTAGTGTAGCCTTCATTTGTTCATCTAATTTGTGACCAAATTCAACCAATTCTGTAAGCATCCTGATCACCAGTGTTTTGAACTGTGCATCTGATAGGTTGGCTGTCTCTTGGTCATTTAAAATTATTGGCTCTGGGGCTTTGATCTGTTCTTTGCAGCTTGTTTTCTATATCTTCCCTTGTCAATACATGAGGCCTGTTTTATTCTCTTCTGTAAGCACATGGTATTCTGTACACAAGTGCATCATAACTTTAAGCTTTGTCAACATATATTTAGTGTTTTCAATGTTTTGATATTTTAAACAGTGGTACCCCAAACTTCCCTGTGCATTTTTGGACACTTACATAAATATTGTTAACATATTTTATTTATTTATTTATTTTTAGAGAGAGCAGAGGAGAGGAATAAAGAGAGGGAGAGAAACAATGTTCAAGAGATACATTGATCAGCTGCCTCTTGTATGCCCCCAACTGGGGACCTGGCCCACAACTCAGGCATGTGCCCTGACTAGGAACTGAACCAGCAACTTTTTGGTTTGTACACCGCATGCTATCCACTGAGCCACATCAGTCAGGGTTACGTAAATATTTTGATAAGAAAAATTTACCCTTTAAAATAACTTAATTCCTTTTAGCAAATTAATGTCAGGTATTAGTCTGTGCCTACTCTATACTTGTGCATATATTTACTATTACTGTGTATAATTTACTGACATTTATACTGATATGATAAGTTGATACTGTTCTTATAGTTCTTGATTAGATACAACCACCAAGTATAAGATTGCATTTACAGTTTTATAGCAACTTACTTTCACTCATGGTTCATGGCATCCATTGCCATGAAAATCAGGCACTATCCTCACAGGTTTCGAAACCACTGTCAGAATTCAGCGTAGTAACTCAGTGAGTACTGGAATAATTGGAGAAGGTTTCTTGGAAGAGATGGAACTTCAGCTGTGCCTTGAAACATAAGGTGGACTTGGATAGCCTAAAAGAGGGGGTAAGATAGCCAAGTAGGTGAACCTGAGAAGTCAGGATACCAACAGAGCAGAGACGGGCCAATGGAAAAGTGCACTTTGAGAGGGGTGTGAGAGAGGGGTAGCAGGAGCAAAGTAAGTCTTTGAAAAACAGATCAGAAAGTCTAGATGTGAGGTAGAAATGGCAAATCAGAACCAATGAACAGTTTGGGAGAGTTTTTAACAAAGCTGACAGCTATACGAAGAAAGGCTCAGAGAGGAAAGAAAATGAGGTGTGAGACAAGTAGCAGACCTGGAGCCTACACTGGTGTGGTAACCCAACTAATAAAACGGCATAGTTCAGCGAGACGTTCCATAGGAAGAGCCAACACGACTCCAATAGGGCCTCCTGCTTCCTGAGAGCTGACTTCCTGCCAGGCCCTGTTCTAAATCCTCTCCTAATATCATCTCACTTAATCCTAGACGCCCTTGGAATCTGATAACTAACCTCAGAACGAGATGTACCTGCCAAGGTTCCAAGAGGTTAAGTGACTTGCTTAAGGTCACCAAAACTGCCAAGTACTGTCGTAATCCCAACCCACGTCTAAATCCAAAGCCACGAACCAGAGCTGAAATGCAGATTTATATCCCAATCATTGTGAACATTCCATTTCGTATTAGCTCATAGCTTCAAAAAGAAGATGCTCCTTCTTTTTCCATGGTTTCCCCCCTTCCTTGGAAAACTATAAAAAGGCAATTTCCTAAAAAAAAGAGAGAAAGAGAGAGAGTTCAAATCACCCAGGGATAGTTCCATCCAGGCTTATGAAGTCCTCGAGAAGTAAAATAACCAAAATTCCAATACCGGTCTTGTCAACTCACTGAGTTACCTCACACAAGGTCATCGAACTTTCTGGAACCTCATTTTGTCATTCAGGAGATAGAGTAATGCTGTGACAGATGCGTCCTGAATACTATGGTGCTCTCAGGTTTTGTAGCATTGTTACCAGGTGATGCTGACTGTGGGACTGAGTCAACAGTCTAAATCCGTCTGGGCCCCAGGAGGAGACATGGTTTTTTATAATTCCTTTATGCACTCATCAGTGTAATCCTTTGCAGAATAAATATTTCTCGGATACCTAGTATGTGTCAGACACTTCTCTAAATGCCGTAGACAGAGCAAGGAAAAAAACATCAACTTCATCTTTTAGTAAAATAATGACAGCTAACGTTTACACTGCGTCCTCTGTTCTTATGTGTGATGCGAGTATTAAGTCATTTTAATCTTTACATCAACCTATGAGGTACCTCTTCACAAGCATGAGTCACAGTGAGAGGAAGTCGCTTGTCAGAAGCAGGCCTTCCTCAGGCGTTTTGCAGTGTCGCGTTTTGCTTCTCAGAGTCTCCTTGACGACCGACCATCCTGACGGAAATGGTACAGGAGCTCCATCCTAAGTCAGTCTGCCCTGCTGGCCCAGGGCTCGGCCCTAAGAACAATGCTCTAGCAAGACTCCTCCACTCCGGAAAGAAATGGCGACACAGACGTGCTCACAAAATGTCTTTCCCCACAGACCCTGGCCACTGTGACAGGCGTATTTTAGCAGGAAACAAGGTAGCTGGCTTTCCAAAGTGCTTGCTCTTGCATCTCATAACCCAAGGAGAAGAGCAGCATCTTTTTTTTTTATTGGCCCATAACCTTTTAGTTCTGTGAGTTTGGCACAAAATGACAGCTGTTAACACAGCAGGCCACCTCCTGGCATTCCAGTGATGGCTATATTAGTGCCACCACAGGCCCAGGCCTGTCATAGCCTTTCGTGAATCAAAGTGCCACTAATTTTCCCCTTACAAAGACCACAAGATGGTATCCAGGCTGTGCCTTTCAATTTATATTGTTCTGCCATGCAGCAGGAACATCATGAATTTTAAAGGCCTACTGTGATTTGGTCCTATAACTGCACCGTGGGCCCGATGCCATTACTGAGAGAATGGCGCAAAGTAAGCGTAATAGTATTTTTACAGTGAAATCTACTTCCAATAAATCCTGAGGACTGAGAAATTCTGTTGAGGATTCTTATTAAATACTAATTCCCCGCCCCCATCCTCCTCTTCCCCTCACCCATCCTTCCCCTACCCTCCTGCACATTATAGAAGCCTTATCTTCTAGGACTCAGCATGGCACCTGAACAAGCAAGCACGGGCATCTTCCTGCCTTCGGTAGATGCTGGTAATAAAGGGGAGAGATAGTGAAAATAAGATAGAGGAGAAAGATAAAAGAACGGAGGAAGCCCGTTGATTGGGGCTGCATTAATCATTCATAATCTGTCTGTCCAAACCAAGGCTTCCTCCTGACTTTCTCAACTGATGTGACCACAATTTTCTGAGACATCCAGGCTCGAAGCAACAAAACCCAATCTTTGCCTTGTCCTCACTTAGCCGCTCACACTCAGTCACTAGGTCTGCGGACACCTCCTTTGCAATCTCTCTCACCTCCAACCTTCCTTTCCATTTCCACTTCTATCACTTTAATTGTGCTCATTATAACCTAACAACTCAATTATTGCAATCATTGGCTTATCCTAAAGTAGATAAGAATTCAACTTTGGACGCAAACAAATCTGGGTGCAAATTCCAGACCAGCCACTTGCTAGCTGTGTGACCTTGAACAACTTACCTCGCATTTCCAAGCCTCCTCTGAAAAGTAGACATGCCTACTACCTCTAGGGTTGTTAAAATAATCAAGAGAATGTGTGCAAAGTGCTTATGGTATTTTTAAACTATTTTGCATAATCAATTTCTTCCTTCTTTTCCTACTACATTTTTTCAAGTTCCTCTAACTAAAGTAAAGCAGCAACAAGGACATTTTCTGTTCCAACACCAGAACCCTAGCGTCTAATACAAAGACCAATACTTTGGCCTCTAATTCAAGGCCTTTTACTATCAGACCCTAAGCTACCTTCTCGTCCTACCTCCGTTTCAGCGCTGTTTACCAGCCATCTCAGTCTTTTCCCTTCGTCTCTATTCCATCTCCATCCTCCAAATGTGCACAAATTCCAGTGTCTCCTTCAGATCCAGCATCCTTCAAAAATGTCTTCATGATATTCCAACCCAAACTAGTCTCCTTCTCCACCAAACCCTGTGATTGACACCTACTTCCCACATCATTTATGTTACAAAGTACATATCGCCATGGTTGAACTCCTCCTTTCCTGTGTTTACATTTTATTTGTGTAGTTAAATGAGAATGCCCTTTGTTTCCATCCCAAGGGACCACCTTCCAGGTGAAGCTGTCTTGGAATAAATATCTTTCCACTCTTTAGTAACTAATTTATTTGGATGCAGCCCAAAACATACACGTCTCACACGAACACCTAGATTGATATATTTTGGAAGAAAATGCTTTTAAACAGTGTGAACTTGGACCCAGAAAACAATGAGAAGATTTCAGTGTCCCCAGTGCTGAATTGGTAGCAGCTGAGGGAAAGCCAGTGGTGAATACCAGGGCAGAGGCCCGTCCTCGGGGTAGAGGAGGGTCCTTCTCGCAGAGGCCTATGGCATGCCCCTGGAAATACGAAGGGTTCCTTGGGTTATGGCCATATGTCAAGGGGGAGAGATCGAATCTGCATTTAATGAGACAGAGACAAAGGAGCACCCAAAATTCATGTTGAGGGACCAAAAGGAGGGAGCCCTGTCCTAGATGACACCCACAGGCCTCTCGCAGCATTCCCGTCCCCGATCACGGGAGCACACCCCACAGCTTTTTGTTTGAATGGAGCCTTTTTGTGCACAGTGAATCATGATGAGAAGGAAATAAATAAGGTACCAGCGTGTGAACGGATTCTCTTTTATAAGGAGATGAATTGTCCTCGGCCTCCATGTTTTTCTTCCATCCTCACTGAGCAAGCCATCTGGTTTTCCCAGCCAAACTGAACAGCGGAGTCTTTGTCCTGACCTAGCTGACAAATAGAAAGTCAAGTTCCTCATTCCCAGAGGCCACTGACGGTTGGCAGAGGGTGAGCCAAATCAAAACCAGGGGTGTGCAGAGCGGTACCAGGAACCAAAAGAGAGTCGTGGTGGGTTCTCAGAAACGGTGTCACAGTAGCAGCAAAGGAGCAATGTGGGGAGGCCACTGGGAGGTACATCTAGATGCCAAAGTCGAAAACCAAATTGCGTAACCAGAAGAAATAAGCAGGCTAATGGAGGCGAAGTGTTGGGACTATCACCACCTTTTATCACCATCATCCTCATGGTCCTTCAGGCGTCTTAGCCCTAGATGTGTTTTGGAATTCAGAATTCTGGGATTTTAAATTTATTAATCAAACTAATTTTAGTAAATTAATATTTCTGCAGCAAACCATACTCAGTGGGATTCAACAGCACCAATAAATAGCCTCACATAAGTTCAGGTCAGGTTTTGCCACCAAATGAGCATCGACATCAATTTACAAACTAACAGAAAAACATTTGTTTTTTTGGAATTTGGGACACTTCAGAAATACGAATGTGGCTGTGGACTAAGATAACACTTACGGATTAAGAGAACACATGTATGAAGTATGACACTGTGAAGTGTGTGAGGGCCTCTGCATCCCTGGTGGATTGAATCTTGGAGGATGGGCATCATGCAAAACGAGGAAACTGAGGCCTCAGAAGGTTAACAACATTCTCACAGTCATCTCATAACTCACAACTCGAAACCACAGCGAGAGGTAGTTATAGAATTTAGACACAGGGATCTCCCTTTTTTGCTTCCTATGCAGAGAGTCACATGGCAAAGCCACTCATTTGCAGTGAACCCAGATTTATAAGAAAATTTTGACTTGATGTAGATTTAATCGAACCGTGTTTTGGAATCCACATTCCCCTCAGGTTGCCTCTTCGCTGGCACTGGCATTTCCACGTGTCTCTTGCTATGGTGGAATTTTCCTGAACGACTTTGCGTTGTACTGGATACACTCGGCCTCTCATTCTGATGTTGCTCGTTCACACCAGTGACTCCATGTCCTTCTCATGGCCTGTCTCTACATCTCAAGTGCCATGAGAAGTCATTTGACTCCACAATATCACTAGCAACTACCTGGAGTCATGAGGTCTACAAAAGAGAAGTTTGTTGAAAAAACGGATCTTTCAAACTGGTGGAAGAAGAAAAGGAGATCATGTGGCCCTCCCCATAGTTTGCAGATTATTTGTGCATAACATTTTTGTGGAGATGCAATCAGACAATTGCATGTCTACTCCAGCATGCAGCGGGCAGCTCTACTGACACACGCCACTGTCCCTGCCCAGTGGCACTGTGCCCTTTCACTGGACTCTTGCCCTTTCCTGCAGCCACTCGTGTGGGCAGGGTGTGGTTCCAAACCACTCTAAGGGCTCGTCTCCCTCAGTCATTTTTCTCAGAATGGCAACCCAGCTGAGACTGTGTGGGGAGCAGCAGAAACCACCCACCTTCCCTACCTTCTCCCCTACTTCTACGCCTACATTCTTCAGCTCCCGGGCCCATCAATGACCTCGCTTCTATAACCAGGAACCATTCAGAACTATTTAAAAACCCAAGAACTCATCCTCCGGACGCTTTTCCAAGTTTCATGGTGCCCAGGCTACCTCCCTCAATTGGACAGTCCCTTTTGGAAAATAAATGCCTATTATCTGAGACTTTTTTCCCCAAATATTGGTTTTCCAGAATACACATTGTTAAGTAACAGGTCCTATCTGTTGCCCTTTGGACTTGAATACTCTGAGAAGTTGCTTTCTAGCACTTGAATCTGCAAAACTATGGTTTGAAGAGAGTGGAGCATGCAGCTAGGCCGAGGGAGGAAGGGGCAGTCCTATGGCTGATGTATGTGGAGATTTCCATTTGGCTACTGTTGCAACTAATGAGAGTGATCTGCCAGTGTCCCTGTGCGTCGAGATGAAAATGTATGCTTTGGTGTAGAGATTTCCTGTTACCCTGTTGATAATTCATCGTACAATGTGATCAACTTATACTATAATAATGGCACTTATACATCACACTTTGAAGATGCTTTTTATTGACTTAATGTGAATATTATTGCCATCGTTTATTATAGAGAAGTATCTTGTAGTAATTGAAATACAATATGGTGTCATTAATCATCTCCAATACAAAATGTTAACTTTAAACTGGTCACACTGTATTAAATGCTCCTCTAACCATAAAGCAATTTGATTTGCAAGTCTGTAAAAAGCTGGATGTTTAGGATTTAGTGTAACTTGGAATACATTGCTCTATTAGGTTTCTCAACAGTTTGCTTTAACTGAAATAAGATTTATTGTTTTGTGTGGGTAGGTTTTCCCTGCCACCGTGCACGTCACTGTATAACAATGAATGTTTGACGTCATTTTCCTACAGCATGAGGACATGGCTGGTTTCTCACCCATCTGCCTTGATCTTGAGAGCAAGGTAATGACCTCATCCATACTTTCCAAGTTTTGTACCCTGGGACCTTAAGTGAAGGAACTGGTACTGTTAGACCAGAACAAATAAATTAATTTAATTAAGATGAGAAGAAAGGATGATTACAGATCTCTGCCCACACATCATTCTGGTGTGTAGTGCTTCAAAGCCCCGTTTGTTAGCAAGTAGAGACTGAAATTTTATAGGTTAAGTGGTTTGGGGGTCTCATGTTTCTTTTCATACAGCTGAGTATGTCTAATTACAAAAATTGTGTATAACTTGTCAACCACAGATGTACGTGGAAAATATCTTTTTTCTCTTTGGGCTGAGTGATATACAAAGGGAGAGGTGTTGCTTGGTTTGGGATATGATTTATTTTATAACTAAGAAATATTTCAGTCCATCTTTTTTTAAAATAATATATTTTATTGATTATGCCATTACAGTTGTCCCATTCCCCCCCCTTCACTCCCCTCCACCCTCAGTCCATCTTTAACTTGTCTTTTACACCAGAAAATATTTCTTAGGTATATGACAATTTATCTACATTATTAAATAGTTCAACTTTAGAAGCTGCTTTATTCCATTTCTTTATGAAAACGACTCACCAGGTAGTATTCTCATATTTTAAAGGTTTGTACTGTAACTCCATTTTTGTGGAAAGAATTTTTGTGGATTATAGAAATAATACATGCTCATTATAGATAATCTGCAAAATACAAAGAAAAAAATTAAATCACTCATAATGCCTCTGGGCAATATTTTCAAAGACCTATGTAACCATGTTGAATGGTGCGGAGATGTTTAAAACATTCATTGAAGATTTTGTTTCTTTCTTTTTTATTTGGAATTAATGGATAACCAGTTTAGGGCCTTCTGTGATAGGTAACAGAGTGATTTTGTTATATGTCATTTGAAATTCAACTTTTGTCCGAACTATAGTACTTTTCTTCATAAAGATATTTATTTTGGGCCACTTTGCAAAGAGATTAAAATGAAAATGTATGAAGAGTCCCAGAAGGTAGTCTGCTTTGAAAAGCTGTTTACTTGCCTGAGGCATGATTTGGGAGGGTAAAGGTCAAGGATGAGTCACAGGGAAGCCCCATGGGCTGTCCATTCAGACCTGCTCAATACTCTTTCA
>PVKM010009876.1:0-35996 GCA_004027735.1 Carollia perspicillata | reverse complement strand
AAAAATGAGCAAAGGTTGAACAGAGACTTCTGCAAGGAGAACATACAGATGGCCTAGAGTTATATGAAAAGATGCTCAGTATTCCTAGCCATCAGAGAGATGCAAAATAAAACCATAATGAGATACCACTTCACACTATTGAGAATGGACATCATAAACAAAGCAACAAAAAAACAAGTGTTGGAGAGGTTGTGGAGAAAAGGGAACTCTAGTCCACTGTTGGTCTGATTGCAGACTGGTGTAGCCGCTGTGGAAAACAATATGGAATGTCCTTAGAAAATTAAAAGTGGAAATGCCTTTTGACCTGGCAATTCCACTGCTGGGATTATATCCTAAGAACCCTGAAACACCAACCCAGAAGAACTTATGTGCCCCAATGTTCATAGCAGCACAATTTACAATAGCCAAGTGCTGGAAGCAACCTAAGTGCCCATCAGTAAATGAGTGGATCAAAAATCTATTGTACATTTGCACAATGGAATTCTATGCAGCAGAAAGAAAAAAGGAGTTCTTACCCTTTGGGACAGCATGGATGGAACTGGAGAGTATTATGCTAAGTGAAATAAGCAAAGCAGTGAGAGAAAAATACCATATGATCTCACTTTTAACTGGAACCTAATCAACAAAATTAATAAGCAAATAAAATATATCCAAAGACATTGAAATTTAGAACATACTGACAGTGACCAGATGGGGGAGGGGAGGAGATAATGGGAGGAAAAGGTGAGGGATTTATAGGAACAATTATGAAGGACACATGGACAATAACAAGGGGTGCTGGAAACAGGGGAAGGAGGTGGGCAGGGCCGAGGCTGTGGGGAGTAGTGAGGGGAAAAGGCAGAAAATTGTACTTGAACAACAACTAAAAAAAATTAATCATCCCAAGACAACTTCAGATCCTATTAGCCCGGTGATGGAATCAGAGATGTCTATATAGCTAACTTTACCAACCAGCCTTTATCTCCACAATTTAAAGCCTAATACTTTCCTTTGTCCTATCATTTCTCCACAAATGCATTGTTTTTTTGTTGTTGCTGCAGTTGTTATTGTTATTGTTGTTATATCATGTAAACTGGAATTCTATGCCGTGTCTCTTATTGACTAATAATTGCCCCTAGGCATCTCTCATATATACATAACATATACACGCTAATAGAATTCTGTTTCCTTTCCCCTGGTTAATCTGTCTTCTATCTCAGGCAACTCAGCCCAGAACTCAGAAATTTGAGGGAAATTAGTTTTCCTTCCCTACATATTTCAATGTGAGCCATGAGTTGTAAGCAATAGTGACATGTGTCACTACCAGAAAGCAGCCGGGTGGAAGCACTTTTCCTTTTCTAAGGTGACACTTCAGAGAAGAACTACTCTATCACTCCGGTCCTGTCACAAGAAGACATAAGAGTAGAGCCCCTAGCAATCCATGATGAATGTCTAGCCTATTTGAAAAATGAAAACTTGTTTTAGTCTTTAAGACATTCTGGTTTTATTATGTTGTTGTTATTGCAGCATAATTTAGTCTATGGTGTCTGACATAAGAATGCTAATTATTGTTTTTCAAAGTGCTTTTTTGAACATACCATATTTCAAAATAAATTTTACATACAAAGATGATTTTTTGGGACGCTACTTTGTTTGAGGTAACAAGTATGGCTCTAGGAATTTAGAATGAATAAGACTCCGTGGTTATTCTTGAAAAATCCATAGAGTTGCAGAAGTCTCACTGGGAAAGGAATTTTATTTTTAATTTCACCACGGAGGAAACACATGTCTTCTGTGCCTCTTAGCTGCCAAAAAATTATCATCCCTATTGCTACTATATCCCCATTAAGTTTAAGAAGCTCATTGTGTGATGGCACTTTTTGAAATAGTTGTGTCTCTATTGTAATGGACTGTTGGTTTTCAACATCATAATTTCAGGCCCTTCAGAAGATCATACAGGATTATTTGTCTACAATCATGTGTCTATACTGAATCTTTTTTACTTCATTCAAGATACAAAATGAAACAAAATACAGAGTCCTAATTCAGAGGTAATTCCAAGAAGATTGTATTTCTTTCCCTTGCTTTCTTCCTTCCTTCTGCTCTCTTAATCCTCCCAAGGTAGTGTCAGCAACTACTCCAGTATCCTGCCAGCTTATCATTTCTAAACTCAATCAAAGCATTCTGCTGAATATATAGATGGACTGTTAGGTTCAGCAACTTCATTCCTGGTTTTCTTCTTATCTGATTCCTTTTCCTTGTCAGTGATGTATAATTCCCAAAGAAAATTAGTTCTCTATTTTTGGAGGCATCTTATGAAATGCTTAGCCAGAGAGATTTTGGAGTGACTTCTGACTGTATCTGTAATACTGGTATACTAGGCAAGATCCAATCTCAATTAAATTTAGTCCAAGGGGATTTTTTATAAATGGTATCTGGGTAGCTGGGGACAAGACAGGCTTAATCAAAGATTGCTTTTGCTTGTCCATGAAACAGAATTTAATTGTAGCAGGTTTTACTAAATGCATGTGTATTTCTTTCGATGTGGATAGCCATGTGGTTCTTATTGTACTTAACCTCTTTCAACCTCAGTTTGTTCATCAGTACTAATCTATACCTCATGAGATTGTAGGGATTAAATGAGGTGGTTTTAGAATTCATCTGACTAGTACCTAGAAATGCTTACAACTCCCCCCCCCAAAAAAAAAAAAACTGGCACATTGCAAGTATTCGATCCAAAAGCTAGGCTTAATGCTAATATCTTTCCTTTTTCTTCACCCTCTACTTTAAATGCCTCCCACAGAGGGATAATTAGTTATCTTAAAGGAAAAACAATATAAAATGAATATATGCAGAATATACACGTATATGTATGTATGTGTGTATGTATGTATATAGATAGATAGATATAGATATATATACATACATACACACACACACTCAGGTAGGTAAGTAAGGGTTTGTTATACATATGTATATACATATGAAGTTATAGCCTGCTACATGTGTTATATATAAATATGCTCTTCTCAGTTAACACATTTCTCCTTATTTGACAGAACCATCCATCATACCGAACAAGGTCTCTGAACTCAGGATCTTGATCCTGCGTTTGCTTCATCATCTTGACATCTGTGTCTTATTTCTAAGAGCATAGGCTTTAGAGTTAGATCTACTTGGATTCGTTCTTATAAGACCTAGGATAATTTACTGTATCTGTATATCCCCATTTCCTCCTCTCCAAAACTGAAATAACATCTTATTCAGTGACTGAGGTAATAATATAACATTATGTGTATTTCTTTTTATGTTGTTAATGTAGCTATTAGATAATTTTAAAGTCCTCATATAGATAATATATTTTCATCGAACAATGTTTTAGAGTCTACTTTGTTCATCATAACCAATCACTCTTTTATTTTCCTATTTTGACCTCTTACTTCCTTCTTCTTTCATTGACCACTGAGACAGATACCTAATTAATCTTTTTGTCTCTCTACAATCACTTAGTTAACCTTCCTATCATATTACTCCTCAGAATGAGCAGTCTTCTTCATCCAATGCAAATAGATGAGTTAATTTACAAAGAGTACCACAGGGCATCTGAATCACAGAAGGCCCTCCCTCCATCCTGCCCTTCTTTCCTCTAACTTTCGCTGTCTCCTCCTCTGAAAAAAGCAACAATAACCTAAGCTGTTTAGTTTCTAAATATATCTTCTCCCTCATCCTCTGAAGGTGAATCACACTGTGCCCCCTCCATTCCTTTTCCCATCACAATTACTCCTCTCCTTCCGTCTGTGTCTTAAAAAAAGTGATACCTTTCCATAGAAGATTTGTGGAATTTACCCAAGTAAAAATAAGTTCTCCTTTCAGAGAACTTTACATCTCACTAACATATAAGTATTGTCTCTAATTCTGCCTACCAGGAAATAAGCTCCTTAAATGTTAGTAGTCACATAGTCAGTCATATTTACATATGCATTGTAATCCCAAACAAAGCCTCCAATTTTGGTTAAAATTTTGCAGATGAGAAAACATGACTCAGAGACTTAAGTTATGACCTGACAATGGCTATTCAGCAAATAAGTGGCAGAGCAGGGAATTCAGAGCCTTGCCTAAAATATTTTTTGCTTCAGAGCCTAAAACATGTCTATTGTCATTGTTCATTACTGAAATTATGATTTGACAATCTCCATAATACCTAGCACAGTCCTTCGTATTTTTGTTAAATCTTATACACACACACACATGTGGAGAAAAGCACAAAGAATAGAAACACCATAATTTACCCACTCCTCAGTAAAAGTAAGAAGACCGTAAAAATTATGTTTACAAAACCACTTCTGTCATTTCAAAAGAACTTTGGCAAATTGAGAAATTAAATTATAAAAAGTGCAAGTTTCCAAACATTTTTTGTTCTTATGGATACGAATGTTATTTCTGCCACCCTCACTCTTAGAGATGGGGTAATTTTTGCATAGAGATGTTGACAACTGTATCTAAGATCATGTGGCTGATACTTAGTAGACCAAGTGCTTGAACCAAGGCAAGTGATGTCATGCCCTAGGCTCTGCTGGCATCTGATACTTTCCCTTTGGCCTGGTTATAGTGAAGCCTCTGGTGGGAAGGAAATCCAGTGTGAGCACTGACTCCTGAAAACAAGCTATGAGGTGCTCAGTAGCACCTCATTTGTGCATCTGGTATAATTGTATTTCCTTATCTAGCTCATAACACACCAAATGTGCTTATAAAGTAAATATTTACTAGATTCATAAATACTTTAAGGTAAGAATTTGTTATTCCTAGGATTCTTGGCTTGTTATGACTTTGGGGAAGATTAATACCTTCTCCGCACAATCAGTATTACCATATGGAAAGTGTATTCTGAGAAGATCGGGTGCATGAAGGTGTCAAAAATATCACCTACTATATAAATAAATTATCATATTTCATGGCCTTAAGAATATCAAAAGTACCTTGTTTTTAAACCAACCTCTCTAGTTCTTTACTGTGATAAAACAGTAAAAACCTGTGATATGTGTTTCAACTCACTCTGTGTAGGTTAGCATAGAGTTATGAAGTGTCAGAGAAGAAAGTACACTTGGAGAACATCAACTATAACTTGCTAGGATTAAAGATGAGAACCTTGAGACCCATAAAATGTGACTTTCTCTTTCAAAGTCACATGGAGTCAACAGTAGATGACCCAGGTATCAGACGACAGTGCTCACCTTCCAGTCTAGCCCTTCCCACTCTGAGGAGCTGCTTCCTGCTGGCAAGCATCTATGCAGCAGTCTTAGCCCAATGTACTTGTTTCATCAGGAATCCTCTGACCTATAAATATGAGGGGTTCTTGTTATAATTGAGGAGGGTCCTTCTGTTTATTCAACAACTACTTACTAAATGTTTGCTAGGTACCAGGTAATATTCAAGGCATTCTGGGGATAAAATGGTGAACGAGACAAGGAAGAGAGTAAAAAAAATACAAATGAATGGTAAGAAAATAACAGGTAGTTTTAACCTCTATAAAGAATATTTAAAGAGGATTAAGTGATAAAAAGTGATGGAGTAGATACTTTAGATGTATGTAAAATTTAAGTTGCAAGCTAAGCACGGAAAGAGGAATGTAGCTTCTGAGTAGAGAAAGCAGCTAGTTCATCAGTACTAAGAGGTGAGGGTAAAGCTTGGCAATGAACAGGATGCAGGGGAAAGGGCCAGCTTTGGTGAACAATGGGAGAACAGGAGCCTACATAGTTCTGTAGGCCACAGTAAGGAGTCTGGGTTCCATTGTAAGGGTAATGGGAAGGGTTTGAAGCCAGGCTATATAATCTCATTTTGGAAAGATCCTCCCTTTGGTTGTTGTATAAGATATAAACCATCAGGAAGTGGAGTAAAGGAGGGAATAGGAGAGGGAGTAGGAACCTGAGGCATTTGTCTTGTCTGCAGGTTATGGGGTGTAAATTTATGTAGTAGCAGTGGAATTGGAGAGAAGAGGCTGGAGTCAAAATCAGTTGTGCCTGATGGTGTAGGGTAAATGAAGTCAGTCAGGCTCCCTCACACCTATGTCTGGGCTACTAAGAGAAGCATTATTTCAATAACCTTGAGTGGGTTCACACGCACAGAATCATGCTGTGTTATATATCTTGGCACCCTGCCAGCTTTTTGTGTTTTTAGTATATAAGGGAGTTGGAACTCCCTGCCAGTGAGGCGTGTGGCTTGCAGAGTGCATGGATTGCATCACCCTTGATAAAGGCATGTCAGACATCCCCACAGCTCCGCAAATTTTCTTTCATCCGCCTGAATCCCGAGTGAACTTGCCCATCCTTGAAAGGTTGCAACACAGATGGGTTTGGGTATTTGTGTATTTGAGGAGCAAATGAGTCCTATGTTTGACTTTAAGAAACTCCACAGAAGTTACTACCAGTAATTGCAATGAGAAAGATAGATGAGTAGATTAGAGATGGGGAGGAAACACGGCTGGAATTCTAACACTCTCAACAGCACTATTTGGTAGGCAAATGCTACATTTACAAATAAGTAAACTGCAGTGTAGGAAGTAACTATGCCCACAGGGCAACAAGAGGCAAAATCCAAAATTGAACTCTTCTACCAAACATACCATGGGATTCTGAGCAGGTCTCCTGGTAGCTACAGAAGACCCTTTTCCTCTTCTTCTTTGGAAAGTGCAATAAAATACTGGCTAAACAACAACAGCAACAAGCAAGAACAAATGTACCTTGAATGTCTACTATATACAAGACTCAGCACCTATCTCATTATATTTTGCAGATATTAAAACAGAGATTCAGAAGATTCATCTAACTTGTTCAGGATTTTACAGGTAATAAGTAGAAAAAGTAGAAATTTAAAACCAGGTTTTATAATTCAAAATTTTATGTTCTTTTCATGTTGCTTCCACTGTACTGCAGTTTAAGATTAGAAAATAGGATTCTTTTTCAATAAGAATGAGATAAAGTAAGTGAACATGGTCTTTCATAAAGTGGTGAGAAAAAAATTAAATTACTTTATACAGGATCTGAATATTGATTTTTGGGAAACCCACATTGGTTATAGCAGTACCTAATGGTCTGAACAGCAATTTGTTTGCAGCCAGACACATTTCATGCCATGAATTTTGTGGGATAGTTTGTATTTTCCTCAGATACACACCTACATCTTTAGCTCTATTGAGGTATATTTCTTCTTTATAAAATCCACCACATTACATTTTTCCTTTATTTTCTCAGTGAAACACCCAGAGTGAGCTATTAGGGCATTAGAAAAGTTGGCTTTCACATACAGCAAAATGTACTGACTTAATTCATATGATAGTCTCTTTATATTTTTAAGACATTTGATAAACTCTTATAAACACATTTTAGCCTTACTAGTTTAAGGATGACAATAGTCCCTGAAAGAAATATGTGGAGAGTCAAATATATGAATTAGTTCTGACCTGGGGTTGACTCCTCCCACTGCCCTGAATTCGCTGTATTTTCTTAGGCTAGCTCATTATCTTGCAAAATTTGGAAGAAAATAAGGCTATATTAAAAGATGTTTGTACATATACCTCATTAAAATATGGAATCAAGTTCCCCTCCCTTTAAGTGACTATCTTCTAATAACTAGAATGCAGCAGAAGTAATACTACATGACTTCCAATGCAAGGTAAGAAAATTCAATACAGCTCTACCTGGCCTACACTTTCTCTTCAGACCTTTGTCTCTGAAATCTAGGTAATGTGTTATGAGAAAGTCAAGCAGTCATGTGGAAAGTCTACATGTCCAATGGAGGTCGCTGTCAACTGAAGACTCCAGACCAAAGCCAGCACACACTGGACGAGCAAGGCTTCAGATGGCCCAGCCCCAGCCAAGGTGATATGGAGTGAAACAGAAGTGTTCATGTCCTGATGGACATTCTCCACACTATAGATTTGTAGGTAAAAATGAATGTTGCCTATTTTCTTTTTTAAATTTATTGGGGTGACATTGGTTCACAAATTCATACAGGATTCAAGTGTACAACTCAACAAAATAGCATCTGCACAATGCATGGTGAACATTTCCCCAAGCAAAGTTTTCTTCCATCCCAATCCCCCCACTCTGACTTTGCCTACAACCCCTGACCCCGCTTTCCCTCTGGCTGTCACCACACTGTTGTCTGTGTCTATGTGTTTATATATATACATATATATCTTAATCCCTTAACCTTCTTTCATCTAGCCCTGCAACCTCCCTTTCCTCTGACAGTTGTCAGTCTGCTCCATGTTGCCTATTCTAAACCATTAAGTTTAAAGACAGTTTGTTACATAACAGTTGATGACCAGAATAAAGAGGATTCTTCAGATATATGAATCTTCTTTTTTTTTCTGTACCTTATTTTAAAATGCAGATGAAGGTTAAAGCCAGAGAAATATTTATTTGAAACCAGTCTCCAGCATGTAGCAGCTATAAGTCCTTGGGAAAAACACTTAATTTCTTAAAACCTCCCCTTCCATCAATAAAATGAAAATGATAATACAAACTTCATAAGATCATTGAGAGGATTAAATGAAATAATGTTTAAAATGCCTGTCAGAGAAAAAGTGCTCAGTAGCTGAGAGCCAATATCATTAGCAGTACTGGTAATCAAAAAGCATGCATTATTGGAGCCATGAGTTTCTTTATAGACTTTTAAAGTACATAAAGTAGAAATACCCTTTAATTAAATATATTTTATAAGCTGCCCCAGTATTTTGTTTTCTAGATGCTATAGCATGCATTTCTGTTTTTCATTATGCTGCTCCTGTGACAAAAATTCTTCAGCAGTATGTTGACAACTTGATGTTCTGAAAGAACCATGGATTTGGGATCAGATCCACTTATGTATTTTTTTTGTCTGTGTGTGTGTATATGTGGAAGGATGGAAAGAAGGAATTTAGAAAATAAGAAGGAGGGGAAGGAGGGAGTGGGGAAGGAGGAAGAGTAAAAGGAGAGAGAAAAGGAAGAGGGAGGGGGAAGAAGAGGGAATAAAAATGAAAGAGCAGATAGGAGGGAGGGGAAAGGGGAGGGGAAGAGAAATGAAGGATGGAGGAAAGTGGGGATGGAAGTTGAGGGAAGAAATGAAGAGAGAGGAAGTGGGGAGGGAGAGGAGGGAAGTGGGGGAAACAAGAGAGGGGAAGAAGTGTGGGAAATGGGGGAGGGAGGAATAATGAAAAGACAAAGGCAAAGAAAATAAATGCATATAATTGAGGAGAGTGGGCTGCAAGGAACAAGGATTCCAGCTCTTTGACAGAGACTTACGAAATGTGTGGATGTGGTGGGAGGTAGGTCTGCAGTAAGTGGGTGAAGTTGCCAAAATGATCTCAATTCAGTTCCATAGCAGCAGCAAAACAAAAGTAGAGCCATGATTCATAGGCAATCCCAGGTGGGCTCTAAGCCTTTTTCTCCAAACATTGAGCTATACTGTGGAGGTCAGAACTGTGAGCGAGTGACATGGCTTGTGCTCTCAGGGAGCTCTTAGCTTTTTCTACTTCACCAGATCTAGGAAGTAATCTAAAATATCTATGTGGTTAGCCAATTACAAATATATACCTGGTTAAAACCTGGTATAAATAAATACACATTAGCTTTTGGATTTCAAATAGGAAGAGAAAGAGAAATCCCTTGTTCCAGTGAGCTTCCTGCATACTTTAAATAAATTTCACAGTCCTAGGTCTTTCAGGATCCGGTCTTTGGGTACCCTGACTTCATTTTTTTATTATCCTTGTTTACTTTTCCCTCCTCAGTAGCCAAACTGGCCTCCATGCCTTTGCTCAGCCTGGAGTCTTCCAACCCAGATTTCAGAGGCCTCATGTCCTCCCTTAACCCAGCATTCTGGTGGCAATGGCATGACCCCTAGCAGCCAAGAGATCCTTTTTTTTACCAGCCTACCTGAAGTAGAACTCCCACAATGATAACTTCTCAGGCCCCTGAGTTTTCTTGATTTTTCTGCCTCATATTTTCCACAGACTGATTCTATGTGCCAGTATGTTTATGCCTGTACATGTATGTGAAGATGTATGCTCATGTATATGTGTGAATGTGGTATGTGTGCATGCTTGTGTGAGTATGTGTACATACACGTGTATGTTTGGTTTGTTTCTCTCATGCCTATTACAGCTATATGGGCAGGAACTCTTTGTTTTTCAATGTTTCATTCCACCTAACCAAAAATGTGTATCGCACATAATGAAGTATCAATAAATACTTATTGTGTGAAAGAAAATGTAATCATCTGTTAATTGAACAGTTATTGGGGACAAAGTGTTTTAAGTTTAGTAATAACCAGAGAACCTTGAAGTGTTATTTCTTTTTTTATCAGAATAATTTGACTATTCTGTATCACAATTTCTTACTTAGATTTCTAAACTTAATCATTAGTTCTGTACACATTAGAAGTCAGATAGTACAAGTGGACCTGAGGTCTTATACGCACAAAAGCATTTATATATCTATTTGGAAATATAAATAGTATATACTCATACAGATATGATGAGTATATATGCTAATACATAATACATGCTACATATACCATTGACTCTACAGTATGTAAATATTATTCATTTATTCATACACATATTTATTTATAGTCTAACTTACATATCAACTATTAATATAGATAACCAATAGTTAATTAGCTATATGCTCACTCAACTACCATCAGTTAAAGGAAAAGGGAGAAATTGACAATTTTAGAATACTTTAGAAAGAAAGGATTTATTATTTCTCTCAACATGACTAGGTGAAGCAGTCAACTCCAGGTGGAAACCACTCATGCATTGCATGAGGAAATGAATGGGAGTGACTTTGGACCAGTAGGGAAATGGGGTTGTAAGTGCACTACATCATTCATTCTACTGTGGAACCTGAACAACCCCCACGGCAAACCAGCAAACTTGTTTGCATGACTGATTTGTTTGGCAAAGGTTTTTTTCTAAGAACCAAATTAAACTCTGGCTAGAATCTCCAACAAATATTAGTTTTCAAAATCAGTATGTCTAAATATCCAGTGGTATTCCATGTATCAGAATTGACTTCTTACCTCCACCTTAGCGAGTTCAGAGCTGCATGGGGAGATGTTTTCCCAGACTTCTTTCTTTTTAAAAAAATATGTTATTTATTTATTTTTAGAGAGAAGGGAGGGAGTAAGAGGGGGAGAAACATCAATGTGTGGTTACTTCTTGCACACCCCCTATAGAGGACCTGGCCCACAGTGCAGGCATGTGCTCTAACTGGGATTTGAACTAGAGACCTTTGGCTTTGAAGGCTGACACTCAGTCCACTGAGCCACACCAGCCAGCGCCCAGACAGACTGTCATTGTGGTGAGTGCACAAAGATGGATATATCCAATATTTACACCCAATAAGTAAATCTCTCAAAGGGATTCTAGGCACCATGGAGACAATGGAATAGATTTTAGGGTAGACAGGGCTTTAATGCCCTGTCACAGCAGGGACCTGGATCCTGGGATCTTATAGGAAATCACCTTCCTATCCCATTTCAATCTTCCCTTCCTTCCAGTAGGGACAGTGGGTTAAGGGTAAATTGGTCATGTGATTAAAGGATCTTCCTGACTGTGGGCTCAATGTTTCTTCTTTTGTGTTCTGTGTTAGTGTTTCCTAATCTGGGTTTGTTTTATTTCATATGGCCATAATCTGTAACCTTCAGGAACCCTACCTTGGGCAGAATTCCTGTGGAGGTGCTGACAGTGAGAAAAGGTCTGCGCTCAACCAGGGCAGCCCTTGCCTTTGAGGACAAGTGGCCACCTGCTCCTTGGCAACAGGGTGCCTCTGAGCACTTGTGGGCTGATGACTGTTGGTGTTCAAGTTGCTCTGAAGCACAGGCCCACAGACCTGCCTGAAGCTCATGGTAGTAAGTAGCCAGCATTGTGACAACAACTACAAGATGCATGGGTATAGCAAAGACATATTTGTAAGGTACCTTGATTTCTTTTAATTCTGTCCCTTTCAAGAGCAACTAGTATAAACGTTTAGCTAATGAGAGAGATGACACATTCCATTGGCTGGCACTTAGCAGCAGATTGGTGGAAGACTGTCAGTGGAACATGTCAGAAAATGATAATGTCATGTTTTAATCACTAACTAAATGAAAAAGATACAGTGTGAATGAGGTCTGGCCTTATCCAGCCTGTCTTCATCTGCACCTCCCTGGCCTGCTCCTGGAAGGATGGCACCAAAGATGCAGCCAGGAACAGACAGAACTTGGGCTGAGGACACAGTTATAGGGACTCACAGGGCCTCCATGTGAAGGGCTACGTGAGCCATGGAAGATGTTGCATTCAGGGAAGGGCACCTTGACAACCACGCAGCCTTAGCACAGGTGTCTCTGGCTTTCCATCTACCTCTTCATCTACACTTTCTTACAAAATAAGAAAAGTAATGTGAACTCATGTTTTCCTGACTACTTCATTTCCTTCTAACTTTTTACTGTAACTTTTTCCACAGTGTATCAGAAACAGTGTTTTTGCTTTGACTTCAGGTGAAGCTGCATTCAAGAATTAGACTTGTCCCTCCCAAGCTGTGTGGCATTAATTATCTTTTTTCTCTGAGGTTTTGTTTTCTGAAATGCCAGGTAGGGATAATAACAACTCTTAGTGTGCAGAACAGTTTTTTGAATTAGAGGTATTGCTTGCACAGCACCCCACACATATTATCAAGCATAAGCACTATATAGTCATTGGTGGCTACTGAAGTTATTTATTTTTCTCTCATCCTGCCCTCTATTATTTCCTCTCTTTAGTATGTAGTGTGCATAGTACTGAGGAGAATCTACAGTAATAAGTCATCCTCTACATTCTCTTGTTAATTTGAGTCTACTGTAACTTATTTGATAACTTCTACTAACTTCATGAGCTTTACCTGTATTCCTGTGTGTTACAAATCCAATAAATACCACTGAGGTAAGGACTAATGGCCCTTCTCCTTTGAGAGATCAGTCACCTTTCCTCTCCAAGTAGATCATGTCTTGGTAGCATTATGTTCATCTTGGGGGGTGGGGGCTGTGAGCGGAGCCCTCCAACAATCTACTACCTCCAATAAGCTATGGGAATCAGCCTACACATTGTTTTTGATTAACAAAAATATATATACTTGTCTTTGAGTCCCCTCTGCATTTATTAGATTGCTGAGAAATGGGTGCTCACTCCCACAGCTGTGTTAGCAGTATATTGCTGCAGACATGGTACACTGTAGAGTCAAGGTTTTTACACTGCAAAAACCTTACAAGTATGTATCCTCTTTCCCTTGGCAATCCAAATAATTCACTCTAAGAATATAATTAGTTTTGTTCATGACAATCTATGGGTGAATATGTTCTTACAACATTTTTAATTGTGAAAAGAAGGGAATAATCTAAATGTTCAAAGCAGGAGATTTATTAATTTTGTATATCCATTGTGGTGCATCCATATAGTGGAAAACTGTTATTAATAAACATTTGGCAGGCAGTCATATGTGTTGATAAGGAACAATATTTTTACTATTTGTGTGACAAATACAGGGAATGAAACAATATCACAGGGGGCCCTGCTTCCGCAGAGAAGGGAGATGCTTGCTCAGCTCTTCCAAACTGGCCAGTAGGTGAGAAGTCAATTGACTCTTTGCTCTCTGGCCTTTCCAGTTGAAGTGATTGGCTTCAGAATTAAGAAGTTTAGGAAAATATTCCTGAAGGTATGTGCCTCTTATGAACTGAATGTGTCCCTCCAAAATTCATTCATAAGGTTGAAATCCTAACCCTCAATGTGATAGTATCAGGAGGTGGGGGTCTTTGGGAGGTGATTAGGTCATGTGGGTGGAGTTCTCATGAATAGGATTAGTGTGCCATGTGAGGACATGAGGAGAAGTGAATTGCGTGTGACCTGGATATGTCCCTGACCAGAACCCAATCATGCTTATACCCTGATCATAGACTTCTCCAGAACTGTAAGAAATAAATTTCAGGGTTTTTTTTTTATGAATCAGTCACTCTGCACCATTTTGTTATAGGGGTCCCAACTAAGACAGTGCCCTTGGTGTGGGCTCTGGGACTCATGTACACACTATCGTCTCCCCCTGCCACACACATCCATGAAGTGAGTGCAACTGGGTTGGGAATTAGGTGTTCGGTCTCTGCACTGAGGGGTGTGATACTGGGGCCATGTCTTTGTGAGGCTGTCTGTCAGTAGCCCCCTCACCCAGTGCCACAACCACTGTGGCAAGGGACAAGGAGGTCCCCTTTGCCTCTGGTCCATGCTGTGTTCTTCAAGCCAGCTCAGGAGAAAGCAGACATTGTATGCACATGCCGATTGTCCTCCCTTATTTACCTCATTTGATTCAGAACCCATGGGGAAACAAGGATTAATGCATACTTCAAACCTCAATATACATATAGTATGCTGTCACTTTTGTGACTATCCATGTGGCAGAACATCTGGAAGGATACACACCTAAGTATAACATTCTTCTTCTCTGGGGGATGAGATTATTTTTTTGCATGAGCTGTAATCATTGTAATTATTCTATTTATGCTATTAAAATAGAAGTAATGTGCTCCTTGAACTTGTTTTCCTCTATAGCACAAATTTTGGACCTTCCCTGCTGGGATGGAAGCTGTGAGCTAGGGAAGAAATACAGGCACTCAGGTTTGCTGGACATCCACTGTATGTCAGGCATGGCACAGGAGCAGAGGCAACATTTTTCATCCAGTCTTCGTATTAGCCTTATTAGTTCAGGCTTTTCATGTACATTTATAAGTGGTAGAATTGTGAATATTTAATGACTTGAACAATGTTACATAATATCTAAGAGGCAGAGAGGGTCAAGATGTTACCCTCCATATGGTCTGTTCCCAAATTCATGCCCCTCTCACTCAAATATCCTTATAAAATTAAAGGTAGTAATGTTAAGAAAAATAGAACATGTACAGCTCAATGGTAGAGTCAAACTGATATCACAGAATGCAGAAACTCAGGAAAGTACCACTGTCACAATGAACACACTCACATTTTTCCTAAATCCCAGCAAACCTAGTCTTTAGAAAACTAGAAACCACACAATAACAAGTATGTTGGTTTTTGAGATGAGGCATTTTGCAAATAATGTTGATAGTATCGTGTGTAGGCTTGACTGCCAGAAGAGAGAGAAAGAGGAACAAATATAAACACTGAATCTCTCAAGATAGCAGCCCCTACCTGAGGATGGTGGGAAAGGGCCACCAAACCAGAGCCTCTGATCTAATAATGTAATCACCCTGCAAGCATGGCTGGGTCCAAAGTAAGTACAATAACTGATTTTCACAATGACGGTACTGAGTCATGAGGAAAAGGTTACATTTTATGTGCAGAATTATCTGTTTAAAAAGGCAAGGGAGCATTTAATCTATTTGAGATTTTTATTTCAAATAGTTAGAAATTCTCTCAAGAGATTTTTGGTGCTTAAAGGAATAAGTGACAGTTATCTGGAAAATTCACTTACGTGAAATAAGGCTTCCCCTAAAGATTCTAGATAAGTGAAGCTGTGTGTTATAGTTATTGAGGCTTCTACCCCATTTTCTTTTTTGTCATTTTATTGTCCAGGTTTCTCAAGCTTTTCACAATTGCTAACCTCCAAATACTGGATTGTAAATTACTGGAAGCTAAATATTCTGACTTCCTTTTTTGCATATCCCACATCCCTGTGGTGGGCGGCCTATTTTCTGCCATGAAACAAATGATGAACTAACATTTACAAAAAAAAAAAAAAAAAAGACTGATTCCCAGGGCATGCATAATCTTTGACAAAGCACATCTGACATTTTGCAAAACCCCTTTGTGGCTTTGGTAAACAGTACTAGAAGGATTTTTCATTTGCTTGGTTTTGTGTTTTGTTTTTGAAAACATGTGAATAACTAAACCAACCATTCACTCTGAAAAATAGCCATGGGAAAAGAGTAAAAAATAGGTTAATCTAATTTTTAGAGGCAAATTTTCTTTTAATAGAATAAGTTCCCATTAGAGCTTCCACTTTTCAGGTAATTAGTACTGTCCCTGCTTGACCACTGGTCTCATTGCCTAACACTGCTCCCTGTGCATCTTTTGCCCCAGACAGAACTCAGTGTTCTTTGGTGAATACACAGAGATCCTTGGTGCCTTCTCATATGTTATTTCTTCTGTCAGAAATGTCTCACCTTCATATTTTTTATGTATGGCTCAAATTCTGTCTTCAATTGCCATAGCTCTTAAGACACTTCATTATCACAACTATTGCAGGATGGGTGTCATCATCATTCCCTTTTGGAGATGAGGAGTCTATGGAAGGTCCTCCTGGATATACCCTGAGTGTCAAAGTGATGACTAGCTCATCCTCTCCTAGCAGTCTTTCTCACCACTGCTCAATGCAGGATGGAAACTGAAGCTCTCTTGTTGCTAAACACTCATCTCCATGATATTCCAGGTTGGTGGAGCCCTTCTGCCACCCTGTGATAGACTTGCATGACCATGCTCAGTGGTAGGGGCAAGGGTGAGCCTTACCTGGTGTGTTAAGCAGGCGAGACCTCCTGCAGTAGTAGGCCACCTCCTGCTCACAGTGCTCTGAGCTGTCAATCACAGCCTCCAGCTGCTCTGTGCTGCCCCCATAATCCAAGGCCATGGAGTAGGGCTTCTCGGGGCTCGAGCCCTGCACGTGGGTCAGCTCTGTGTTGTTGTGCTGCACTGATGTCCATATTTTGTCCTCTGCCCAGAGAACACAATAAAAGGAAGTAGAGGTTAGAAGGCAGTTCAATAAAGGATCACACTTATGCAGCTCAATAAAGCTGAGAGGTTATGCAGTCAGTTTGATGGGTGGCATGACATACAAAAATTAATCACCACCTGAGTGCTCTGATCACATAAAGAATTTGACCAGCCCTGGCTGGTGTAGCTCAGTGGATTGAGTACCAACCTGTGAACCAGAGGGTCTCCAGTTTGATTCCCAGTCAGGGCACATGCCTGTGTTGCAGACCAGGTCCCCAGTTGGGGGCGTGTGAGAGGTAACCACACATTGATGTTTCTCTCCCTCTCTTTCTCCATCCCTTCCCCTCTCTCTAAAAGTAAAATAAACACAATCTTTAAAAAAAAAATTTGACCAGAGAGTTTTTGCTCCTCATAGAACTCCAATGAAGGTTAGTAATCTTTGGAGTTCAAGTTCTGGAGCCCTTTGAAGGGTTAAAGGGACTTTGAGAATTCTCCCTGTTTATGCCTAAGCTATGACCTTCATTAGAAAAGTAAAATATAATGCTGTCTCCTAGAGAGAACTGACTCTTTTCCCCAGGAGATTAGCATCTTTTGATCTTTAGCTGTTCCCTTGGGAGAATTGGCCCCTCTCCCAGAGGGAACAGTTAGTTAGTCAAAATCACACAAGGCCCTAGGCATGTAGCCACTACAACATATTAAATCATAGCCCCCAAAGTGAGACTCTGGAATCCCACCCAAGGGAAGAACACTTCGCTTGGAACTGTTCCCAGACAAACCCCGACCACTGCTGCCTTCGGGATTCCTCAGTGTCTATGTTCGGGTGTTGGTGATTTCCCATCTGGTGATATGTGCTCTTGATTCTTGCTTTTTTTTTCTGCTCTTACTTAATAAAGTGCTTCACTATTCACCTTTGACTTGGGGTCTTTATTGTTTGGGGTCTTTGACTTGGGGTCTTTAAATCCCAACCTCCAAATTAAGTGGCCACGATCTCATACATGCCCCTTAACGGCACACCCTTACTTCACAGGCCGTATGGTTAGCATGTAATGTCTATTATCTGTTTTAAAAATCCATATTACTTAAATCAGAAGGGAGTTAATACCACCACATCAGAAATGAGGGGAATGCAAGTGAGGAGACTTAGGCAGCTTACTCAGGATTACATTGTAAGTGACTAAGCAGTCCTTCTAGCTATTGACATACCCTACTTTTCAAGAAAAACACGAGCATTGATGATTATCTCAGAAAACCATAAGATCTGGATAGAAAATAAGACCTATTCAGGGAGAATATCTGTAAAATATACACAATTAACAAGGAGGAAATTGTACAATCCACACTGAATTGCAAGGCACTTAATTACAGTTTTTATTATTTATTCTCCATGTTACCTATCTTTGACAAATGTATTTGTGGAGACATACAATAAAAGAACATGCAGAGATGAAGACCATTAACTCAGGGAGAGAGAACATGTTTTTACTATGACAAGAAAGAATGGAAGGCAAGGAAAGTGGAAACAAATTTGTTTATAAATTGAGAGATCTGTATGTGAAAACTCTTTCTGCTAATAACAAGCTTGAACAAGTTAGCACACTTTTTGGTTTTCAGTTTTTTTACTTTTTATTTACTTTTTGTTGTTCAATTACAGTTGTCTCTATTTCCCCCTCCCCCATTGCTCTCCCCTGCCTTATCTAACCTCTTCCACATTCAATCCTCCCTCTATTGTCCTTGTCCACGGGTCCTTTAAACCTGTCCCTTAACTTAAAGCTTCCACTTCTTTTGCCACCTTCCCCTTCCCCTTCCCCTCTGGTCACTGACAATTTGTTCTTTATTTTCATGTCCCTGGTTCTATTTTGCTGGCTTGTTTCTTTTGTTGATCAGGTTCCACTTATAGGCAAGATCATATGGCATTTTTCTTTCACTGCCTGGCTTACTTCACTCAGCATAATTCCCTCCAGTCCCACCCATGCTGTCCAAAAGTGTAGGAGCTCCTTCTCTCTTTCTGCTGAATAGAATTCCATTTGTGTAAACATACTGGTTTTCTGACTCACTCATTTACTGATGGGCACTTAGGCTGTTTCCAGCACTTGGTTGTTGTAAATAATGCTGCTATGAACATTGGGGTGCATAGGTCCTTTTGAATTGGTGTTTCAGGATTCTTAGGGTATAACCCCAGCAGTGGAATCATTGGGTCAAAAAGCAGTTGTTCCCATTTTTAATTTTTTGAGGAAATTCCATACTGTTTTCCACAGTGGCTGCACCAGTCTGCATTCCCACCAACAGTGTAGTGGGGCTCCCTTTTCTCCACAATCTCCCCAGCACTTATTTGTCACTTCGTTTATGATGGCCATTCTCAATGGTGTGAAGTGGTACATCACTGTGGTTTTAATTTGAATCTCTGTGGTGGCTAGTGATGTTGAGAATCCTTTAATATGTCTCTGGACCCTCTGTATGTCCTCCTTGGGGAAGTGTCTATTTAGGTCCTTTACTCATTTTATGATTGGATTGTTTGTTTTCCTAGTGTTTATCATCAGTAAAAAATACAAATAAAAGCACAGCAAAACCACCTATACTGTGGCAGGGCTATTACTGTGGAATAGCAACCAAACATATAGTTGCAAGAGACTCTTTGAGAGGCATCATATATTCTGTGATAATAACTTAAGATAAATAATTTGCTGTGATTGGACATAGAATGTAATTCTGAACATGCTTACAAATAAAGCAAAGGAGGAATAGGAAGCCTTAAAAAACTTTTGTCATCTTAGAATCTTTACCACATAATACCACCAATATTCTTCCTAGATTTTCAGGGCTGGAAAGGAGCTCGACACAGACATCATGTGATTTCCTTCCTTCCTCACCTCCTCAGTCTTACAAATGAGAAAACCAAGGTCTAAAAAGCAAAGAAATGGTCCAAGGTATATCTATTAGGCAAATGTGGTGGGCATATACTCTGGAAATAACCACTACTAATTAGCACTGTCAAGAGGCTAGACCATGACTTGCCTTCTACTTTAGTGTCAATATAATAGAAGGAGGAAAGAGAAAAATAGAATTTAGTTTTAATGATCTCTAAAGTACTTGCCCACTCTAAAAAATGACCCATTTCTTACAGCATAAAATTGAATTTGAACTATGCTCAAACATTCTGATTCATCTTAAGTATAAGGCCAGCCCACTTACAACCCAGATATTTCCAATGTTTAATTAAGGTAGAATTACATTTTCTATAAAGTCTAAAAACAAATTAGAATGACGGTTACTAGATTTTGACTTTGAACATAAAAATAAGGCATGGTTCATGTTGGTAAAAAATAATATTACACACATAATTAACATAAGACACAAAAATGCTGGTGCTGATATGGACAAATGCTGACAAAATAACTAAAGAAAAGTAAATTGGTCAATAGTGCACTGTTGTAGAGGGACAAATAAAGACTGGCAGTTTTAAAATGTCCATAGTGCTTAGAAACAGAAAAAGAAAACCCAGTCTAATAATAGATGGTATGTTACTGCCCCATTCTGGGACATTTTATAACCCTACTTATGACAATCTACCATGGTAGACATCTATATATCTATATATTTATATATATGTCTATACAGATATAAAGATATAGTGTTATAGATAAGTGAAGGATCCAGAAAACCAAATTTGTCCCAAATTTTACTGTATTCAATGTGTCTGATTTCAAAAGTGCTCCACAAAGCATTGTTAAATCTTAGGAATTTGGATTTCCCTCATGATGAACACAGATTTTCATATCTATGTATCCATTCATCTAATTGTTCATACATTCATTAATTTACTTGCTTATTCTTTTAGTCATTGGCTCACTTTGCCAAAATCATATTCTGTCTTTGGCAAAATGGAAAAGAAAGCTAAGTTAGACAATCTTTCTTCTTATAACCACTAATACTGCCAACCCTTGCCTCTGTACCCTGAGGGTAAAGTGAAGTTTTAATAATTCAACTACTGGTATTTTTGATATATGCAATATACGGAAGATACAAGGGAACAATAAGAGCTCCAAAGTGCTCCCACAATGCATTTAGACATCAAAGCCCTCATTGCAAGCACAAGATGAGTGACAGGAAGGGAGCTGATTACTCAAAACCTAGGTCTCTTTGTTGGCTTTCCTTTCAAAAATAATCTTTGAACTCTGATTATTTTTTCTCTTGGAGGATAGCAGAATAAAGACTGAAAGCAGGGGAGTAAATGACTATTATCTTTTCTCTCTTTTTATTTCTTTCCCTCAGCTTCCCCAGCAGCAGTACTGATTAAGCCCTGACCCTGATGGTATTAAAGGCCAGCAGTCTTTGCCACTTGGAGCTGACCATGGTGGCTGATGTTCTGGCTGCCTGGTCTAGGATAGTATTGTAATTTTAACTAGAGAAGGTCGATGTGAAGGTCAGCTCTGAAGGATTTTCTAAAAAGTAAGATTTGCTCTGGACAGTCTTTTAGGTGCATGCAGGGGATTCATTCATGAACCCACACATGCTTGTGCTAAAATTGGACCCATGAAGCCAAATATTCAAGAAGGTCAATTTAGTCAAAGGGTAGGTGGACATTAGTGTTTGCAGCCTTGGCTCTGAGTTCAGAAGATCTGGATTTGTGTGCCAGCTTGCTACTTAATTGGCTAAGCAACCTTGGTCAAATGATTATTTTTGTGAAGTTATGTTTTCTCATAAGTAACATTTGTAAAGCATCAGTGGTGCCAATTTTACAGGGTGGTTGTAAAGCTTAAGTGAGGAGATTTGTATGACGAAGTCTGTTATTAACTAAATTACTAAGCATGCCACAAAAATATGTGGTGCCTATTATGTATAAAAGCATCAAAGATTTCACAGATATCAGATGCTGCCATTATTAACAACAGCATTAAGAAGAAGAAGCTGTAAGTGGCCTTGGGTAGTTCTCATAGTAGTTTGTATTAAAAGGGTTCTTTCCCAGAGAATAAAATTAGAGCCACTTTAAGAGGAAATAAGATAAACTGAGCAGCCTTCTCTCCCCAAAATCTATCAAAATATATGTGGACAACACCAATTTAGAAAGATCCAGACCAGAAATTGCTTTCTTTTTGAAGTTCTGTGAACTTGAGCTTCTACACAAGAAAACCTGTAGAGGTTGCCCTATAACTCAAGAAGGTCCAGTTTCATGCAGGCAATGAGAGTAAATCACCTAAATACTATGACTGGAAAAACATCATAAAATCCTCCAGGCTCCAATCCACACCCTAGTCTGTCTGCCTGCAGCACAGAACTCTACACCACATGACATGTTCTGGTCTCTAGAGCAATGTCTAGGGCTGCAAGGTTCCTTGAGATGGTCTAGATTACAGACAAGTCCATCCAGTTAGAACCTGTGCTCTGCTACTCACCAGCTTTGAGACTTTGAGCAAGTTATATAACCACCTCTGACATTTCCTCATTGGAAAACAGGGATTTTAATGTCAGTTCTTTTGATGATATTACAATGATTTATAATATTATAATTATGTTTTACATGGATACATAATAGGTTGTCTAGCAAGAAAAAGAGCTAAGAATTTATACATTAGAACCTTTTTATAACATTAGAAGGAGAACCTCAACTTCATTCCCCCTCAGAGAGTTGGGGTGGGGAGCTCATCCAGCAAGAGGTTAACAAGCAGGAAGGAGTGCAGTTACTGTACTATTGCTGCTGCTATATGTGATTAATTATTACCACCTCATGCAATTAACTTTTCACTCTGGAATAGCCTCATGTCACTGTATTTATTGATGTCCTTTACATTCCTTGAAATTTCTTCAGCAGAATTTGCTGTTTAATTCTTATGGACCCACTAATCTGAAAAAAAAAAAAAACCATTGATATTGCCATTTTGCTATCCAGTGTATTCTCTATCATGTTTTCTGCTGTTCACCACCATTCAAGCCCAGGATGAGAAACAGAGCCTAGTTTTCTAACTTGCTCAGAAGAATACAGGTGTTGAGTTATTAAGACAAATTTTCTGCTCAAGAGAAGAATGCATTTTGAAATTTTGAGTTATCAAGGATCTGTTCAATTCACTAAGAATATCACTGAGTCTAAAGTAAGAGTTATTATATATTTAAAATGTTTGCTTTTCCCCCAATATATGATTTGTAAGTATTTCCTCTCATTTCATAGGTTGTATTTTTATTTTGTTTTCTTTATTGTGCAAAAGCTTTTCTGTTTAATAAAGTTTGCTTGTTGATTTTTCTTTTGTTGCTTTTGTTTTTGATGTCATATCCAAAAATCATCATCACCAAAACATGTTCATGAGCTTCTTCCCAATGGTTTTCTCCATTTAGGATTTTTATGGTATCCAGTCTTATGTTTAAGTCTTTAATCTATTTGAAATTATTTTTTGTGAGTGGTCTAAGATAGGGGTCTAATTTCATTTTTATGCATGTGGTAATCCAGTTTTCCTAATACCATTTATTGAAGAAACTATTTTTTCTCCATTGAATGTCTTTCACACCTTTGTTAAATATGATTTGACTGTAATGCAAGGGTTTATTTCTGGGCTCTCTATTCTGTTCCATTGTTCTATATGACTATTTTATGCTGGTATCATGCTGTTTTAATAACTATAGCTTTGGGGAAATGGAGATCTAATGCAAAGCTTAATGCTTATAATCAATACTTTCATATTATAAACTTCAAAGTTGCTAAGAGACAAGATCTTATTTTCACTACACAAAAAGTGATAATTATGTGATAGGATAGAGGTGTTAGCTAACACAACTGTGGTGATCTTATTGTAATATGTAACTATATCAAATCAACACATTTTACACCTTAAACTTATATAATACTATATGTCAATTACATCTCAATAATTTTAAAAATAAAAATAATATACTTATTTTTCAAAAGCATCATTTAACCATGATGACCATTCACTGACATAAATGTGAATGATCTCATGACTGTGAGGAATATTACCTACCATATCACCTTTACACAATTGAGTCATAGGTCATAGGCTATCCAATACCATGTTCAACAAAGTTCCAAAGCACCATTTCAGAGACATAACCATCCATTGTTATGTAGATTCTTAAAGCAATTTTAATTACATTGTGAATTTAGCTTTCAGTTATATCCTCATAAAACTATTAGATCTTTCAAGATGTAAAACATATCACTAATTCTTATGTTCAACTATGTGTTCAGTTAGTACTGTGCTCACCACTAGAGTACATGCATAGGACAATAATGCACTGTCAAGCTCCTTCAAAGCTCAGCATTATTTTAAGATAAACAGTTGTATACACAAGTGTGTGGGGGCTCTGCCCATGGGGACCCCTTGTCTGCCACAGATGAACATAATGCTACAAGACATGATCTGCTTGGGGAGGAAAGATGGCTAGCCTCTCTCAAAGGTGAAGGGCCCTGAGTCCTTACCTCAAATGGTATTTATTAGGCTCCTAACACACAGCGATACAGGTAAAGCTCATCAATCAATGTCAGTCAGCAAGGATCAAACAATAGATAACATTTCAAAGAAATCTGAGGGCTTAATCTAAGTCAATGTCTGTCAGGTAAGGGGGTTGCCAAAACTTTAGGAGACATACTCATTTCCTGCCTGGACCCTTATCATATGGATGAAAGCACTCTTAGCAAAGCAGGCTTCACAGAATTTTACTAATTCTTTCTTATGCCCAATCACCCTAGAACCCACTCTAGCTGGCAGAGGGCTGTACCCCCTCCCCATCAAAATTCAGACTTAAGTGGATTAGAGCCAGGAAGCACTTCTCTCAGAGCTTCTCCCAGATGGAAAGGGGACTCAGGCTATGTCAAAATAGCCAGAGGTTTGAGGGTCCTTCACCGTCACTTTGCTGCAGCCCCCGAGTCCTTTCTTGATGGCCACCCACAAGTGATCATGTCTAGCTTGGGGTGCCCCTCCTCTGAGGGGTCATACCCATAGTGTCTGACTAGCCAACCAAGCGTTGGGGACTAGAGATGGCAGAAGCAGTGCTTTTGCCAGGGAGATAAGCTTTGTTTCCTCAGTGGCTCACAGTCCGGATGTCGCTCACTTAGCCTTGGCCACAGGGGGCAGTTACAACTCCTGAAAATAGACAGAGAGGTTCCCAACACACAAGAAGGACATATATGTCATGCTGTTATAAGAATTCTTAAGATTGTGAGTTAAGTGGGATTGCCTAAAGATCTGTTCAGGGCAAGGGAGCATTGTTAGAGAAGCCTGTCCAGTGGACACTGTGCACTTTTTTCTTCAAAATGGACAACAGGTCAACATCAGTCTTTATCCTCTGACCAACCAATCCTAGGCTAGCATTGAGCACCTTGTAGAACTTCAAGAAATTTTGTCAAGTGGTGAGATTAGTCCATCACTCTAATTTATATTCTACTGGGTTCTGTCTTTCAACATTTCCAAAGCAGCTCTTTTCTGAATAGTTATGTGATGATCCAAATTTAAAAAGAGCAATTTCAACTTATATTATCAAGATACACCTACATTCAATGACAACATCAACAAGAGAAGAAAAAAAGTATTAAAAAGTCCTAGTGGAATAGTCGTGGTGGAATATTCTGCAACATTCTATAGTGCTGTAACATCTTGCCAAGTCATCACCCAGAAAGACCCTTGTGACCTCTTATCTTGGTTTCTGGTGACCTGTCTGATCCCTGTTGCTCTCATTTCAGAAGTGGTGAACTGTTTACATACAGAGACACAATTTTTTCATATTTTTATTTCTCTTATTTTGTCTGGTTGCTATATTACTGTGATGATTATTTGTTATTAATAGTAATAATTACAGATGCTTCAAGTTATTCCGTCTGTTACCATGGAGATCATTCTTCATAAAATAAAGCATAAAAAAAGAAAAGTGAAAAAGGAAAGAGAGGCAAAAAATAACTGTGATTAACAAAATCTCATTGTACACACATATTTGTCTTTTTGCAGAGCCAGGAAAAAAAGAAAAAGAAATACTACAATTTTTTCTATTACAATACTTGGAAGAGACTCTACAGATCATCAATATCCAGCTTAATTGAACTTAAATCACTGTGGGGTGATGTTTATAGTCTTTTGAAAAATGTGTCAATTCACTTATATGCTTACTGTAATAAAGCAAGTCTATATTAATGTCCCTGGAGTCACTTCTGGTACACTTATCTATGTTGACAAAGTGAATTTTCTATGCCAAGGCTAAAGGCGGCTTAAATAATCCTGAGCGCACTGTCTTTATCACTCATTTACCATCTACCCATCTACAGCCTAGTGATATCTCTTGTCATTTTGCATTGATAGTTATTTAATTTTTCATATGTTTCCATTTTATCTTGCCACTTAAATAACAAGCAATAACTGCTGGGTAAATGTCCATGTGGGAAGAGATTCTGTGGGGAATGGAGGCAGATTATATGGAGAAGAGCAAGGGCTTGGGGACCTTGGGCCTGGGACCCTGCACCTGTGAGCTCTGCACTGACTACATTCCTACTAGAGACAGTTCAACTTCTCTAAGCCTCAATCTCGTCTCTGTAAACTGGATAGAATCCATGTGAGGTAATTTATGAGAAATTAATAGAACACGCAGGATTGAGAGTTCCTGGTTCACGGCAGGTCATTCAAAATCAAAGTTGAACTGCTACAAGTCATTCTGATGAAATGATTCGGGGAGGATCAGGAGGGACAATCTCATTATTAGAAACAGTTATGGGATCCTGTGCTGAGGAGTCAATGCCACCTTCCTCTCACCTTTTAAAGGAAAGGAAGACAATTAGTATAAAACAATATCCAAAGGTTTAAAAGGCATCAGAATTCCATTCTGAGTTATGTTTCCTCTGGGGTGGATCAGCCCAGTTGCCTATGTGTGAATCCATTCACACCTTACTGAAACCACTGCAGAACTGCTGCTTTCTGAGCTTCTGCAGTTTAGGGGAGTGAGCATCACAGTCTCAGCCCCTGGTATGGCTGCATGCACTGTTGCACTAGCTGGAGCAGACACCCTAGTGTGAGGCCAGGGGCCAGCTCCAGCCATGACCACTATTCCACTTGCTGCTTGGGCCACACTTTATAACCTCATGATCTCATGACTGTGATCAGACTTGACTGTGATTTATCCTCCTGCCTCACTCGAATTTTTAATTTTTACATGCCTTTTGGTAGTTTATTTTTCTCTTTGTCTGCTTTAAAATAGTCGTCAAGATCAAAGAAACCTAAGAAGTCAGTTTTATGGTCTTGGAGGGTGTGTTTTTGAATGGACTCCATCCATACTGTATCACATTATTTGTTTATTATGTGATGATTTATTCAAGAAAAATTTAATAAATGCTTAGTGTGTGCAGAGCATTGTGTTAGGGACTGGGAAGGTAGTAGCTTGAGGGGCACAAAGCTGAATGACATTCTGAGCCCTGAGGGCATTCATAGCTTGTTCTGGGAAAGAGTCCCTATTGCAGCAGAAAGCCTGGTTCTTCTGGGGCAGGAGAATAGGGTGTGGACCAGCTCCATGCCCTACCCTCTGAGCAGGGAGGAGGAGAAAGGGGCCTCCAAATCCAAATCACCAGATGCAAAGAGGGTTGGGCACTGGTGCACAGGCTGTATTCGCTGTCAGAAGTTTTACGAGGTCTGTAGGAGTGTCTTTGTGGCAGGCACTGTTGTGGTGCTTCTCAGGAAACAGCAGACTGCTTACATAGAGCTAATTCAATCTCCACATCTGTCATTTGCTAACTAAGCAATGCTGACATGCTCTTCAATATCTCTGAACCTACATTTTCTCAAAAACAAAATGAGAAAGGATCCCCCTCACACTTTATCATGTGAATTAAACGAGATCAACTCTAAGATGATATAACCCAGTACCTGTGCCACAGGTTCACAACAAGAGCTAAAGTAGCCAAGATTAAACTAAGTGGGATCCATAAGGCAGTGCACTAACTGCAGAGATCTTGCCTTAGTGCTGAAAAGGAATAGTCAACACCTTATTTACATCCCCTCTTACCAGGTCACAGAAAGAGATAAGCCTTATGTAAGTGTCAGCTTCCTCTGCTTCATGGATCTTATACTCTGATTCTGGAGATCATCAACTAAAACAAACAAACAAAAATCCTCAAAGAATAGAGTAGACTTATCTCTTTCTTTCAGCTCACATGTCTGCTCTGGAACACATATGTGCATTTTCCTTCTCTGTCCACTAAAATTGCTTCACATGCAGGAAGGGCCTCATTCCTCTGGAAATAATAAGCAAATCTAACACCTAGATGTTCATTTCCAAAAGCAATTTGCTACAAAAATGAACTAGACTACTTTTGGAAAATAGCTGAGTCTGGGTCTAGGCAGTGAAACATCAAGGTAACATGTTCAAACATCTTGGGCTAGGAAGCAAGGAAGTATTTCAAGATTAATGAAGGCATTTAAGAAACACATAGGAGCAGAAATAAAGGAACCTTTTCTAGCTATATTAAGGACAATTTTAACATAAAAATAGAATGATGGTAGTAACATTTTTAAATGGAATAATTTATGGGTTTGTAGTGATACAGAGGAAGGTGGAGGAGGGAGAGAAACTTTCAAAGATCTTCTGTGGAGAAGAAGACAGAATGACAGCTACAGATTAGAAGGAATTGTAGAATTAGAATAACACTTGAAAATTCTCATGTAACCAATTCTATGGGTTAGAATTATTAACAGATTGTAAGGAAATATTGGAGAACAAGATATTCCCATAGAATCACATAGATAACTTCATAATGTAGAGATCTAGCAGAACTGCTTTAGCCAAGGAATGGAAGTGAACCTCCCCAGCATGGCCCAGAATGAGTTCCTACCCCTCATGACAGGGTGCACTGAGGAGAACACTCACTACCCATGAAGTTGTCTTGCCAAAGTATTCTGATGATGACAAATAAATTTTAAAAATATGGAATATTTTACTTAAGAGTGTCCTTGTACTACTCTTCAAAAGTTACCATCATGAAAACCAAAGAAAATATTGAATGATATGAGTTAGGGGATGGAGTCTTCAAATTAAGAGAGACTAAAAGGACATAACCATTACATTCATTGTGTGGCCCTGGTTGGGTGGTTCAGTTGGTTGGAGCATCGTCCTAGAAACTAAAATGTTGTGGGTTTGTGTCCTGATCAGGGCACATATAGGAGGCAACTAATTGATGTGTCACTCTCACATTGATGTTTCTCTGTCTCTCTGTCTCTCTCTCTCTCTCCCTTCCTTTCTTTTTGAAATCAATAAACAAATCCTCAGGTAAAAATTTTAAAAAATATCCATCATGTGGACAGTGCTTGAATCCCAAATAAAAATATAAAAAACAGACAATGCTATAAAAGACAATAGGGATAAGATAGACTATATATTGGATATTAATTTAATTAGTGCTTATTTGTATGTATGATTCTGATATTGTGGCTATACAGAATAATATATTTTTGTAAGAGCTACAAGCTGAAATCTTTAGGTTTAAATTATTATATGTCTACAAATTATTTTCAAATAGTTCTATAAAAAAACAGGCAATTTATAAGGAGGAAAAGAAGAGAAAAAAGAGAGAGACAGAATAAGAGAGAGACAGAGATGAGGGTAGCACAAATGTACAAATGTGGCAAAATGTTAACAGTTGGAGAATGTAGAGGAAAAGTATAAGAAGCTTATTTTAGTGTTTTTCAACTTGTCTGTACATTTGGACAATTTAAAATAAAAACGTTGGTGAAAAAATATAGTGCATTGCATAAGTCCTAACATGCAGCAAGTGCTCAAAACTCTTCTACTGTGCTCCAACAAATCCATGTGCCTGTGCAGGTGCTCTTGCATACACACGCACATGGCTAAGGACTAACTGGCCAAACAACTGTCAAATAGCAAAATTTATTATCAAATTCAAATATTCACACCATGATAGCATATTCATTTTCCAGTATATTTGTTAATAATGTTGGATTAATATTCATGAGTGATTTTAGTATGTCAGATGTTGTGCAGTAATAAAAGTTATTGCTTATTATTATAATTACTGCATCCTAAAAAACCAGAGTCAAGGTTTCAGGGCATAATGTTAGAAATAGACCCTGGCTGGTATGGCCCAGTGGATTGAATGCCGGCCTGTGAACCACAGGGTTGCTGGTTCGATTCCCAGTCAGGGCACATGTGTGCCAGGTCCACAGTAGGGGGTGTGCAAGAGGCAACCACACATTAATGTTTCTTTCCCTCTCTTTCTCCTACTCTTCCCCTGTAAAATTAAAATCTTTTCAAAAAGTGATGGAAATAATAAATAATAGCTACCGTGTATTGGGTATATAATGCCAGGCATTTTTTCATATGGATTACTGTGGAGGGGGCTCCTTCCTCAGAGCCCCCCCCCAGCCATCGCAGATGAAAATAATGCTACCAAGACAGGATCTGCTTGGGGAGGAAAGGTGGCTAATCTCTCAAAGGAGAAGGGTCACCAGTCCTTACCTCAATGGGATTTATTGGATTTGTAACACACAGGAATACAGGTAAAGCTCATCAATCAATGTCAGGCAGTAAGGGTCAAACAATAGATAACAAAGAACTCTGAGGGCCTATTTTGAGTCAGGGTGTGATAGCTAAAAAGCCATAAAACTTTGAGGAACAAACTCATTTCTCTCTTGGACCCTTATCATTTGATTGAGAGCATTCTAAATAAAGTAGGTTTCACAGGATTTTACATATTCTTTCTTAGGCCTGATTACCCTAGGGAACCCGCCCTTTCCAGCACAGGGAGGTACCCACCACCAGCATTGTCTCAGGCTTAAGGCATTATCTCAGGCTTAAGTCAGGCAGGGGAAGTAAGGCAGCCAAGAGATTAGGAGACATCTTACAGGATGAGGACTCAGGCTATGTCAGAATAGCCAGGGACTAAGGGTCCATCACCCCCTCTTTGCTGCAGCCCCTGAGTCCTTCCTGGAGGGCCTCAAAAGTGGTTGCCCCACTCTGAGGGGTCTTACCCGTTATTGACTAACCAACCAAGCACTGGGGGCCAGAGACAGATGAAGCAGAAGCAGCACTCCTGCCAGGGAGATAAGCTTTGTTTCCTTAGTGGCTCACAGTCTGAAGGTCACTCACTCAGCCTTAGCCATCAGGGGTTTACAGCTCCTGAAACCAGGCAGAGTGGTTCCCAACAGATTACATTGATTATTTCATATGAACCTCACAATACCTTTAAAAATAAGTTCTATTATTAATAATGGTATAGGAAAATGAGTGAGTTAGTAAAGGGGGATGAATGCAAGAATAAGCAAATAAATGAGAAAAAAACACAGTGAAGCCACCCTTCCATCTTGGCTCTGAATCTTTTCTTCTCGTCCATGTGGCTGGAATCAACTGGCTATGTTGAAGGGATTATGAGAGGATTTTCTCTAACTGCCTATTAAAAATTTTGGTAATTCAGAAGTGACAATGCTTTAATTTCAGGATAATACTATATATTTATGACTTAGTAGTTTTATTTAATAGTTTAATTTACAGGATATTATGCCACCTGCTAGCCTAGAGAGACCAGCTTTGCCTTAGAGACCAGCCTTCTGGAATCACTACGTGGACAACATAAAGTATTAAACAGAGAATGATACATTTATTTATTTTTTTGTTGGTTATTTTGTTTTATTTATGCTATTTGATTTTCTTTTTTTTTCTTTTGTTGTTGTTTTTCTATTACAGTTGCACCTATTATCCCTCCATTACTCTCCTCTGCCCTACCCACCTCCACCTCCCACACTGACACCTACCCCCTATTGTCTTTGTCCATGGGTCCTTCATACATGTTCCTTGAGGACACTTCCCCTTCCTTCCTCTAAGCTCTTATCATTCTTCTTTATTTGAAAAAATGTCCTCTGGAAAACACATCATTTAAGGAAAATAAAGTGACCCTCTGAAACACAAGTGAAAATACAATTGTTCTTCCACCTGAGTAAATTCCTAGTGAGCCACAGCACATGTCACCCATGTGTGGATCCCAACCCGGGAAGGACACTTTGCTACTGGGACATAGCCTTTGGGTTCCTCCCCAGATGAGCTGAACCTGTAGCCTGTTAAGATAGTGGATGTGTTTCCAAGGGAGGGAGGGGAAAGACAAAAAGAAGAATGGCCTACATTTTCTTTACCACCTGCCCCATGTCAGTCACTCCATCATTGTTGAAATGTTAACTCACGTAATTGACTACATAGCAATAACAAAAGCTGTTATTATCACCCTCTACTTCCACAGAAAGAAAATGAGATGCAACAATCGAGGGCCTTCCTTGTGGTCCTACAGACAACAATCATAATAATATTAACTATAATAATTTGGAAGATATACTAAGTACAGGCATTATTCTAAGACTGTTAATTAATTCATTTGAGCTTGTATATCTTCACAACTATGCCCTTGAAAAACTGTAATCCACACATACAGAGCATGGAATTTGCACAGATAAAAGATGAAGTGGGAGATATCTATATTTATAGAAGATCATCCTGGCTGTTGCATGGAGGATGAATCAGTGGGGAATGAGTGGGGAAGGCTAAAGACTTGGGTGCTTTTTAATACAAGGACATAAAATTGCAGATTCTGTGGAGTTGGAAGACCATATCTTAATCACTTCTATATCTTCAGTGCCTCACTAATGCCTGGTACAGCACAGAACCAAAGCATATTGATTCATAGTAATAGAGGAATGGTTGCTTCCATGCTTTAGAGCCCCTTGCGAAGGCTTTAGATCTGATGGCTATAAGAAAATTTTATTTTTATAACTCATTAGCCTCATCAACACATATGGAAGACAAAAACTATTCCAGCTGCTTCCCACTGCTGAATCTTCAACTAGACCAGTACCCAGTAGGTAGATAGCACAATTTTATGAACTCTGTAATCCAGTGACAATTTTCTGTCCAGATTCCTTCTGCAATAAAGGCTATCCAATTTATGATTTAAAAAAATCAAAGTCTTCCCCTGGCTGGTGTAGCTCAGTGGATAGAGTGCAGGCCTGCGAACCAAACAATCGCGGTTCAATTTCCAGTCAGGGCACATGCCTGGGTTGCAGGCCAGTTCCCAGCAGGGGACTCATGAGAGGAAACCATACATTGATATTTTTCTCCCTCTCTCCTTCCCTTCTCCTCTAAATATAAATAAATAAAATATTTAAAAACAAACAACAACAACAAAAAAAACTATTTCCTTTAAAAAAAATCAGTTTGGAGCCCAGTTTCTTCTCGTGGAAGAGTTTGTCAAGCAAGGAAAATAAATACTTCCTTTTGGTGCATATGTGTGCATGTATGTGTTTGTGCATGCATGTGTGTGTGTTGGGAGAAATATTCATGGTAGAAATCATCAAGAAGATGTCAACAGAAAGTACAAGGACACTACTTCATTACAGATGAAGATAACACCAACAACCCAATTATATTTTTCTTTGGTGTAAAATACAGCTGCCAAAATTAATTATAAAGCTCAGTGAGAAATGCAGGTCCATAAGTTGTCCCATCTTATGTCATAGGTGACTCTTGTTTTCTCTACACTGCCTGATCCTTGTACAGCCCATTTGTAAACTGTAAACTCACTGAAAGTGGTCCAACACTGGGAAGCAAGGCTGACCACTGTTAGACCTAAATGGATGGACAGAATTATTTCTGTCAATAGTTCAGATGGTAACCTACTATCTGCAAACACACTGCAGTATTATGTGCAGGAATGTTAGAGAGATTTCAAGTATGGCTTCTCTATCTACTCCATTATACATTCTTAGATGAGTTTTAGTGGGAACTGAGCTTGCTGCCATAGGAGTGCAAAACAGAGCACCATAATAGGGAGAGTATTAAGATATACAGACTTGTAAGGTAGTTTCAGTATGAGCTGTTTGAAAGTGGAAAACTAGTTTTGCTTTAGAGATTTGACTAAACATTCCTTGCAAACTCCTTGCAATCCCTGATACTTTCTGTGCAGGTGTGGGTGCATGAAATTGACATTGTATTCATCAAGATAAGAAATGTGTGCTTTTGTTAGTGGTTCCAGACAAACAATTTTGCATATTAGTATGCATTTGTACTTTACAGAGGAAAGACAGTGTGTTGCTGTGAAATATCTGTTAACATGTTGCCAAGATGTCTTAACACTAAAAATGGTGAAATATAAATTGAATGGAATAAGTATAAATGCCAAATTCTATGGAAAATATTGTCAAGGTGCCTCACTCTTCTAACTATGCTTTATTGATAATGGAAACTTCCCCTTAGAAATGCTCCTTCCACACTCCTGGAGCCTCAGAAATCTTGTGACTATATAGATATCATCTACACTGAGACAGTAGTGAGTTGGAGAGAAGGCACAATTAATTATTATACCATAATATTGGGTTACCCTACTTTATAACCATTTACTTTTTGGGGCTAGGAACTTTCCTGTATTGTAATCCTCACACTAACCTTGACAGGTAGCCATCTTTATCAATTACATTTTACTAATAAGGAAACCAAGATTCAGAAATGCTGAATGACTTGTCCAAGGTCAGATAGTCATCCAGAATGTGGCAGCACTGGGATTTGAAATCCAATGTGATTACAAAATGCCTATATTTAAGAATGGGTAGCAATGAAAGATCTTGAAGGTAATGAAGAGCAGTTGAATACTTTTACTCTTGCATTTGCAGAAGAGGTTACGAGGAATAGGAATGACTGAATCCAGATTACGATTAGACATTAAGGTAGAATCCACAGCACCAAACTATTGGGTTAATGGAGCAGAGCCTTAGTCTAAGACAATTTATGGTAAGGAAAGAGAAGAAAAGGAGAAAGGTAAAAATAAATCTTTAATTTGGCTGTGATTTCTCATAGTTTTGTTTACACTAGGACTCATGAGAGTTTGTGTGAAATAGATCCAGGGATTCCTCAAATCCTGTGTCTTACTTTCCATCAAGGAGCTCAGAGTTTCCATCAGGGGGCACACAAGTAAACACTGCTAGCTATAATGCAGTGTGATTAGTGCCATGGTGGACACATACAGAAAATGAAAGAAAAGAGAGTAGAAGCACCCAGACTGCTGGAACTCCAAGGTTATTATGCAGAATTGTGCAGAGAAACAGAGCCAACAGGATGCAAATGTATTTATGAATTTATCTCACCCTTTCTTCTCCCTCTCTCTCTGCCTCTCTTTCTCTGTCTCTCTCTCTGTCTCTGTCTCTGTCTCTCTCTCTCTTTCAATGATTATGGAGGCTTGGTAAGCCCAAACTCTACAGGGTAGGCCAACAGGCTGCAGACCCAGAAAAAGGTTGCAGTTCAAAACCGAAAGGGCATCTGCTAGTAGAATTTCTTCTTTCTTGGGAGAATTCAGTCTTTATTCTGTTAAGGCCTTGAACTAATTGGATGAGGTCCACCCACATCAGGAAGGGCAATTTGCTTTACTCCAAATCCACTGGCAAACATGTTAAACACCCTCATGGAAACATTAATGATGATGTTTGACAGAATATCTGGGCACTGTGTCTCAACCTAGCTAAAATATAAAATTAATCATTTCACCAAGGAAAACATGAATCAACTGAGAAGTTCCATTCTCCTGTATCAACAACTCACCCTTCCTGTATGGGTACTTCAGGCACTCACTCATGTCACTATTATTTACTGTACTCTTCCTTTCCTTCACTCCTGTCTTTTTCCTTTCACTGATCCTAGTGCCCAGAATTCCATCACTTCCTGAGGGCATGGAATGCACCCTGCAAGCCCACTTCATATTCATTTTCACCCAGACACACAATTCAAAGTCTTCACTGAATTCCTTGTTGTATTAAATGCCCCCCTTTGTACATGCTCAATTATACTGACATTGCCAAGAATGACCACAAATTTTACATCATTGGAAAAAAAGTGTCTGCATCCAGGTCAGGACATTTTTAGGACCAGGAAATGGCACAGGATCCAGGTGTTCCTTTTAACAAAACATGACTTTTTAGTATGTCACAGTGTATCTTAGTTGTCTACTTGCCCTCCTGTTGTTCATCAATTTAGTGACATTGACCTTTAGAGTCAGTTAGTTCTCTAAGTCAGTGTGTGTTTTTTGTATTCATCCTAATCTCACTTCCATTTTAACCTACAAAGGGAGGTCTTTTCTGCTTCTGGTTGGAGTCTATTGATTAAGTCCATGCTTTATATATTTGCAAGGTTTTTATTTTTTTCTTCACCACCATCTTTGATCTTTGATGAGTTTTAATTATTTTTTCATAGACTTTTTTGGACAGTTCATTAAACAGACTAACATGGATACCTTTCCATTTATCCCATCTGGTGTACTTTTCATGTTCTGCAG